>QMIH01001999.1:54808-95609 GCA_003987875.1 Clarias batrachus
TKTTKTTTTTTTTWAATTATTATTATAATTTTATACTGATTCTTGATCTTTCGCAGATCAAGAATCAGCTATAACTATAACAACTGYATGTAGGTGACAGGTTCAAAAYCCATGTATTTTTCAACAAAAGATTCATTCAATCATTTGATCACAAATTATGACTGAATAATAATAATAAAAAATGTTGARTCATCATATCAACTGGCATATTTGTGTGTAATAAAATGCCATGCACAAAGATTTTTATATTGTAAACTGGTCCTTTCTAAACTAAAAATGTCAAATCTAAACTTCTTCCTAACAAACCTTTAATCAGTTAATAGTTCCGATTACTTTTTAAACTGTAAACATTTAATMCAAATATTTTATGGTAATTTTAAACKTAACTACTAAACTGAAAATTGAAAACCTTTTATTAATTCGGCTATTAATAAAAAATAAAAGAACACAGTTATGAGAGTAAAAACTTCCTTTATGTCTCTATATAATCACCTGCTACACTAATGTGCTTATGCCAGTGTTTCACTAGTGCTTGGATCCCATCACTTCTGTCAGCTGGTGACAAGTTATCCATTGATTTTCAAGCATCAGGTGGTCCACTCGCCGAATGTTCACAGAAACCACCCTATATGTTTTTATTAAATGTTTTACTGCGGTTAAGAATCTCATCACTGTACTGTGCTTCTGGATTATTCTGGAAAATATAAATCAGTTTTATGTCTTCATTCTTCTGCTTATCAGATGACAAATCCCAAATTTGACTTGAATGCCCTGTGTAGATCTGTTCTATGTTCATCTCCTTCTTTTTACTGACTTGAGTATAGACTAAGTGGTTCCTTTCACATGGCTCCCAACTTGCATGTTCAACTGAATGTGCAAAAAAAAAAAAGTATATTTGTATTATTAGTATACTTGTATTACTAATATAGTTTGCTGTATCCAGATTTTTAACAGATTGACAGATCTTTAACAGATCAAGCCCTATTGCTTTTTTTTTTTTTTTAAATCACTTCGTTTAGTTTGGATAGGTGGAACTTTGTGATTCCCCTATGGTCTTGTATGACAAGCTGAAGGCCTGCAGTTGTGGCTTTTCAAGTTATACAAGACCTGAGTGATTCTGAATAATATTTTATAGACCAATAAAAACATTAGTGTAAACAGAGGCTTCACTCAGCTACACATGCAGCAGCTCCAGACCAATAAACCGAAGACCCACACTGCGCTAAGCTGTGTGTATGAATGCATAGGCTTTTACGTGGTGTGTGAGTGTACGGTCTCGTGTCTTGTGTGTACTTTTTTTTTCTTTCTCTCTCTCTTTTTTTTCAGCCCAAATTCCCTGAGTCATCAACTTGAGTGTCATTGCACCCCTTACACTTTTTTTTTTTTTAAAGGCCCATTAAGCGAGGGAGTCAGGTTTGGTTACCTCAGGAATGTTTGGGAGTCTCTCAAAGCACCACTCACAGAGGCTGCCAYGAATGCCTGGATAATTCAGAGGCAGTGAAGAGGCATGAGCTCACGTTCCTTACCTGAGCTGTCTCTGTGCAGGGAAGAGCAGGATGAGGAGTCAACATTCCAACATTCCTAAAGCTTCTCTCCATATTGTTAAATGGCTTAGACCATGCTGTTTTATACTTTTAGAGGGAAAGCTATTCAACCTGACAATAAAACTTTTTTTTTTTTWAATTTCTTAAATTTATTTTTAAATATTTTTCTTTAAGATATATTTTTGGGCTTTGGAAGTGTGAGTCAACACAAGACAGACATACTCCAGGAAATTTGATTTGGAAATGCCAGTCAACCTAATGTGCATGTCTTTGGACTGTCAGAGGAAAAAMGGAGGAAACCCATCAAGCACAGGGAGAAAAATCAAACTCTMCATACAAAMCTGCAAACATGAAGCGACAGTTCTAACCACCAGCCTAGATGCACTCATTGTACACAATACTATCTWCTTATTTAAAAGTACAACAAAATAAAAATAATACAATTTAATACAAGACAAATAGTACAATAAAATTATATTATTTACCATCATCATTTGTCATGTAAATCTTTGGGCTGTGGACACTTTCCTCAATTTACTGTTTAGGAATTTCAGACTGAAGGGTCACTTGCTTTGGACTTTCCTAGTCAGASGTTGGAAATTCGTCACATTCCTAAACAGTTACTAGCKTTAAATGAATGCAGCATAAGGAGTTGTAGATTTTTATTTTTGGAATGCCAGTTGACCTAATCTCATGTCTTTGGGAGTGCCAGGACTTTGGGAGGAAACTAGAGTAAGTGGAGGAAACCCACCCAGCGCATACACACAAACCCAAGGCCGGAATCAACCCTGGAGGATTCTGTGGAGAGGCCACAGTGCTGCCCATAGTCAGGCAGTTCAGTCCAAAATGTCCTGTTCAGTCTGTCACTATTTGGGATTGTCAACCACATACTGTATACCAAATCAATGCTACACTGGTACAACAGGTAGCATTCCCACCTCACCAGTTGGCTCTTGGGTTTAATCCCAAGGTTGGGGTTTAATCCTGAGGTTACACAAATTTACATCTGTGTAAGTTTATTCTGTACATGTTCATGTGGGTTCTCTCTGAGTTGTCCCTGTGGGAGTTCTCTACCACATCCCAGAAAAATGGCAGGTGGTGGAGTGGCTAAACTGCACTGGAATTGTGCGTGTATGTTCATTGCTCTCAGGGGACACAGTGTACCAGATGAGGAGAATGTGGAACTCATGTAAAAGTACAGAAAGAATGGGCAGGTAAATGTCAGTGATAGCCTTGAATGCACCCATAACATTTACATTTAGGCATTTGGCATGCGCTCTTACCCAGACAAACGTGCTTTGAAGTTTCCGTCATGGGTTAAATCCTTACACTGGTTACTATGTTATGAACTAAGTATCAGTCAATCACTGCTGGAAAGGTTTTTTTGGAGGGAGGGGAGTGTTTACATTAACCCAAATATCTAAGAAATAGGTAGGTTTTAGTCATTTAAAGATCGCCAGTGACTAGGCTGTACAGACAGTCACACAGAAAAAGTAAATTTAATAACTGTAATGATGTCTTGGACCGTTTATGGATGTTCCTGAAACTATCCTGCAGCTACTGTGTAGTGGTTCAAGCTCCAGTTCTGTATCATTTGCTGCAAAAATATCTGGAAAGTGACACAAAACGCACTCACATCTACCGCTCATCTCAACACCATGCTGCAAAACTGGAGAAAGTCAACGCACAAGACAAAAATGAAAGAAAAAAGGAGGATGAGACAGAGCTGTTCCGAATAAATGGAAATAAATACATGAAGTGCCTGAGGTTTTTTAAGTGGCCAGATTTTATGAGTGAATGATTAATTCCTGATATTTGGACACCTTCATTTTACCGCAGCAACGTTTTTCCTGGCACAGCAGCTGGTACCAATTTCTTTGCCCCAGCCGCATCAAGGTCCAAGTACACGTACGGCCTGTAGCTTATCTCAGCAGCAATGCCCTCCCCTCCTCTCACGCTTGAGTTATTATTAGCTCTTTTCTTCTCCTTGTATTTTTAGTCACACTCGCGTCTCTGGGTCGTTGAAGTCATGCGTGGGGCCGTGTGTATGTGTGTTTGTGTGAGTCACAGCTGCTAACCATCAGCCAAGTCATGACACACTTCTGACCATCGTTTTGCACGACTCACTTCAATTACTTGTTCAAAGGCCTGCTCTTCTTCTGAGAATGAGATTCATCACCGCAAATCCAGTGTTCAAATGTAGAAGAATGCTTCTTCTTTTTTTGGCAATAACTGAAATATGTGTGGTGCTCATTTTTTAAGACGTTCCCGGAAGACTAATCCAGGATATAAAGACTGGCAAAATGAAAACACAAACATAAATAATCTCAGCGTGGTCAATAATTCTTTACCGAACTGGCTCACCACTGTTGCTCCTATTGCATTCTTAGTGCATTTTCCAAGCCATCTTCTGGCTTTTCCAGATTAAGGTTAACCACACAGCTTAAGAACACTGCTGTTGCTTTCTTTACCTGTTAGAGCAGCCAGAACTTGAATTCCACTCTGTGCTTTACACAACGGCTTTAAATAAAAGAAAAGGAACATTTGCAACTTTACAAACATGTACGTAGAATCAGTGCATCACTCATTATTAAAGCTTGGTCATTTTTCATAGATGCACCTTACTGTRGTGTTCAGATCTTAGATTATCCACCTGCCTGCAAAAATGTACATTCTATCAAAGAATTAAGTACACATGTACATAGATACATAGGCYCTTCCATGTATAAGGTATATTTTCTTTAAGAAAACTAAATTTAACATAATAACAATTATTGCATACCTTATTAGTTTTTATGATTTGTAAACTATCTATCTACAAATACTCCCCACATTTTGCCTTTCCTCTCAAAATGTGGCCTAGCACAAAAATGATCTGCTCCCAACATCTGTAAATGCTGCATTTAAATACTATAAAGTATATTTAGCCCATTCACTGGTTTTAATCATGAATTGATGGTCTACCTGGAATTTTTCATTTAATCAAATTGTGTACATCAAAAAATATTAAGCTTAAACACATTAACCTTTTAAAACCAACATATCAACAGCCTCTAGTGAAAAGAAATTAACACCGCCACAGGCAGTCAGATTACTGGACTGATTCCCATTGCTGAAGCAATAGCTAAAACTCATAAGTGACCCACCACTAGGGAACCATGTAAACAGACAAAAAAAAAGTGTCTTAGGAAACATAAAGGTTCTTTAGATTATTAATAGGGATTTACTTTAAGGCTACTAAAAAAGTTTAACCAAATCATATCAAGTCAGGTGTTACAGTAAGTCACACAGGTTAGTTTTGCGCTATGGCCAATAGAGTGCAGTAGGTGAAATGTATTAAATGTCCAATTTCAGAAAAAATCCACTGATAAACATCGTATCTTCCTGATCCTTGCCCATGGTTGATTTTTAGTTTTACTCCTAAACTAGGTTTAATCCTAAACACTGCATTAGGATTAAATATTGTTTTAAAGCACTTCAGTGAACACAATCCGAACTGGTTCCTCTAGTTGTGACAGAAAAACATGCATTTTTTTTCATGATAAAACGACGCTGTTGGTGAAGTTATTTTTAGAGATAACAGGGAAATCCTGGTGCTAGAATGAGGCTGAGGCTTCCCTATTTCATACTGTCTCACGGAATCCTCATTTAAATATTCTAAAAATAGTATTTGTATGTGTTTTTTTAAACAAACCCACACTGGTCATATCTCAGCAGCCAGACATGATACAGTAACTGTTATGGTTTTTGGTACTTCCTGTGGCTAGCTTAGAAGTGGCATTCTTCCCCATTTTATGTTCAATTTTGTGCACTCTGATCTGTAGACTTAAATTTAAACCTAACAGTAATAAACTTTGTACTGTATGGAGATGAATAGAGATTATTGGACCAGGAATCTAAAAACATGTCAAACTCAAATCATTCAAACCTGCCTTAATACCTGATTTCATGTGATGGGGCACAATTTCCATCAGTCCTGTAACAAAGAAAAATTGCTTGCTTACAAAGTTATGAATAAGTTACTAATATGGCTGGTGATGACAGCAGTTTCCTTTCAATTCTAATAATTTATGATTAGTTCATGGCTATAATAGGATGATTGAAAGTGATTCTTGTTTCAGTTTTGTCTAGTACTGTGGACTTTAAAAAATTAAACCCTGCTCAAGCCCACAGGAAATAACAAATCTTACCTATAGTTAGTATTTATTGCACTTTTGAACAATATTTTTTTAACACAGTTACTTGTGTTTACCAAAATGTGAACAGTTTTGAATTTAAAGCGGGTGGAATACTCATACGCCTCGGTCCATTTGTGTTTAAAAATTCTGTTTTTGTCGCAATTTCACTTTCTAATCTTTCTAGCTCTCTTTGACATGGCGTGCTGATTTTAGCTATATAATTTACGGAAATGTATGTGCCTGGATCACTCACTCACTCACTCACTCACTCACTCACGCATCTTCTATATCGGTTTAGCCTGTATACAGGGTCAGGCATGCATTATGTGCAATTTGGGAAAGCCAATCAGCCTAAACCATCGCCAATTAGCCTATACCATCGTGCCACCTACTGTATGTGACTGAATAAGTTAGTCCATGTTTAAAAATGTAAATGTCTGAACTATGACCAMTTTTTCATAGTCTTTGTTGATCCGTCCTGTTACTGTATAATTCGATTGGTTCGGACAGGTAAAATACCTGGTGGGGTCGGCATCCAGAGGGTAGTCTGCCAGTTTGAAAACTCTACTTTAAGGGTTTCCTGTGAAGAAGAACAAACCAAAAATCACTTTAAATTGTTAAATGAGGTGTTTCTTTATTTCTTATGAAACAAAATAGAAAAGCTGCATCGACAAAAGACCCGTCGCTCTGACATTTATATACTGTAAGAAGAGAGTATAGGCCTGCTGCTGTGAAAGTAGCGCTTGGGTGACTACAGAACAATAAAGAAAATACGACCAACTAAGAATCCAAACCACCTCCAGTATGGCAAACACAACTAAAGAAAAATACAAAAAGTGTGCTCCTCCTTCCTCCCTAACCAAAAGCAGAAGAAGATGGCATGATCCCAAAATAAATGGCACTCAGCCCCACTGTTTCCAGGCAGTCACCGTGATTACAATTATCGGGTAATTACAGAGCACAAATATAGGATATCTGACATCTAGAAAATTATGCTGACCAAACACTATAAGAGTATGTACTGTATCTTAAATATAATGACATGCACTGCGCTCCAAATCATAGAGTATTAAGTTAATGGTGAAGCATTAGGCCATGAGAGAGAAAGAGAGAGAAAGAGCGAGAGACTTGTATCTAGATACTTAACAAGAATGTAACTAGGTGATTAATGAATTCTAACAGTGATGTGGACTTGCTAWTCCTAATGATCATTTTTATGTTTTTTTGACAATATAGCCAGCTGCTCTCCCCCTATATCATTGCAGCATTTTGACAGATGTCATTTGTATTAATTTGACTCATACTAACAAGACCTCTATAAATCTTACAACCGCTCTCAACACGGCACTGATGATAAAATTAGCACAGTGCAGGGTCAGTGAATGGTTAAGCTCAAACAGCCACCCTGAACATTTTCTCCCAGGTGAAAAGGATTCCTCCATTAAGAAACACTGGGCYGTAAGTCAGGGACTAAGAGTACTATCAAGAACATTTTGTAACGGCCAGTCATTTTATATTATTGTCAGTAGTTATAAAGAAAGCAAGTCAACGCAAACCCATAAGTTTGTAAGGAAAATAAAACTAGTCATTCAGTTATGAAGAAAAGAAATGCTGCCATATAAATGGAGGACAGGCCATTCCGTCTACACATACCCATAATGCCTAAGATGTCCGAAGATTAAGATCATGTTTATGATGGAAAAAGATGTTTAAAGATTGGGGTTTGGAGGGTAGAATCTGGCTTGTGAATTAGATCAGGCATCTTTGGTGAACACTGTGACATCAGCTGAGACAGTTCACTACAGATAGTGATAAACAGCTACACCACTTATCATCATCTTGCACGTTTTTTATATAATGGCTCCCTTTTTTAACTTTTGTGGATTGTCTGTTTGTTTTTGTTTTTTTGCCACGCTTTTATCATGTGCTCAGTGGGTAAGGCATTGGGCTGTGGTTCGGAAGGTCTCAGGTTCAAAGTCCACGACTACCAAGTTGCCATTGTTGGGCCCTTGAGCAAAGCCCTCAACCCTCAACTGCTCAGATAAATGCTCAGTGTTTTCTTTCATATAAACCCACCAGCACTTCTACATTCAAACCTTTTGTCYGACATTTGGGGTCCATTTAATTGGTGAMATTTTAATTTCTAAATGCACAAATGGAGAAAGTTCTGAATGCAGTCATAGAATCATAGAACCAATTCTAGAACTGTTCTCAAAACGGTTTGTTGGAGCATTTACTGTATGAATTATACATAGTGGATCCATTTATCTCTTCCATTGTCATCTCACCGAATTTATCTTTTATCTAGATTTTGCCCCTATCCAGTCCTGTTTTTGTTAACACTCGTGAGTCAGAGTAACTTCTAGTTCTGCCTCTTTTTTTTTCACAGTTAATTTTCACTCTATGCATTTAGCTTCGTGGAACTTTTTAGACATCGTGAAATGCAAATCAACTGTGTCAGGAAAGCGCTTTGCACTTTACAGGCCATCAACATATCAGCATAAGTTGGAAAATCAGCCTTTCCAAAAGCCAGTGGAATTTTTTTTTTTTTTTACACACAACTAAAAGACTGATAAATGCGTAAGAAAAAAAAATCTGAAAATCTAACACTGAGCAGTAAATGTACTGTAGTTAAAAATAAAATGTACTGTAATATCAACATTTGGTGTATGTCGACACTGATTCTTGTGTCTGGCAAAGCCTTTACTGGTTTGTTATCTTTAGACCTGGGCTGATCTGTGCTGGTTCAACAATTTATGTTCGAGTAGGCAACAAAGCACTTCTGCACGTTGCTTGGGATAAGAACAAGACTGTCTGCCAAATGCCACAAAAATCTAAACATAAATGTAAATCTCTGTCAAAGAACTGATGAAAAGCTTGCAACTGCTTCCAAAGCACAGAGGATCGGCCTGCAGGTCAGTWAGAGTGGTTAAAACCCCAAGAGTGACAATGGAGAGGGATCGAACCCAAATCCCTGTGGAATTTCTTGGTTTTTCCTGTCAGAAATGGTTTTGCATGAATGGTGTGTAAGTATGTCAAGGCGTAATCCTCTTTCAGCTGCTCCTCACTTTCCATCAGGCTTTTACGTATATGGACAGCCTGCATTCCGTACTTTACATTGAAACCAAAGTTGATATTAATGGTTGCGTTTTGCTGACTGCTAGACCAGCCCCTGGCTCCAGAGTTCAGCTCATGTGTGGTGAAATGGCGGGCTGGAAGCTGCTTTACAGCCCTGTGCCCAAAAGATAGTGGCTGGTTCCAACCCAGCCTGTGCGCTGAGCACAGAAACAGGCCAGATGTGGATTTGACTGAGTAGATAATGGTAGTGCAAGGGGAGAAGAGAGCTTTTGCTCGACAGAAATCAGAATTTACTGCCCTATGTCAATGCAAAAATGATTAGAGAGCATGCATATGGGAGAAAGATGGAGGGGCGAGAGAGAGCAGATATGGGTGTCTATACTGTGAAAGTAAGCACTTTCAAAGCAGAGAAAGCATTCTTCTTCCAACCTCACATTCCTTTCTGTTATATGATGTAATTTAGTAATGTTGTAATAATGAAAGCTTTTAAATTGTTTGGAAAACTTTAGAGTAGAAAAAAAAAAAGTTCATTTATCAAGAGAATAAAAGGTGCTCATGACTTAACTGCCAGAACAAACTAACAAAACATAATAGAATGCTTTTTGCTTTCAGGCACTGGCCAAGATCATGATCTCTAAATATGCCTTTGCCCGGTTCACCACACTGTGCTATCACTCTAATAACTTTCCTAATGATTGTTATTCACGGTGCAAAATTTCTCTTATAAATGTGCACACACTCTGCATCACCTACTGTATTATTGATTCTGTAGTAATAGTAACGTCTCTGTAGTACATATTAAGCAGTATGATTCGAACATGTCCTTCTGAGAGCCCTTTCACACCCACAAATAGCTTCGTCTCTCAAAGCACTTCATATCAACTCTCTCAACTCATTTAAACAACTTTTATTTTTCATTAGAAATTCTAAATCGTGGAGGGCATTGCTAATGATTCAGCTGAAGGGAAGATGGGAAAACAGTGGCTGGAACAGAGGACTCCTGTGGAGAGCCAGACCCCTCTGGCTTATGCAGATCAGTGTTCTCATTAAAAATATGAGAATAAAGTTTGCCTTGTCTGGAACAAATCTGTCAGACTCGCTGTGAAACATAGTTTTCTATGATATTTTATCCAATTTAAGCCCACTGGCAAGTAAAGTTGCCACAGTTTATGTCTCTTATTTATCTTTCTGAAAATCTAGTAAATTGTTATGCAAGTCTAGTATCAGTTGCAAATATTACTCAGAATAAACTTTTACATGTTATGTATTTGTTATTTGTTCTGTTGACGTTTTAACATGTATTCAACTGTAACTACACATAGGTCCAGAAGTATTTCTTGTACCTAATTTTTTTTTTCTCATTATGGGCTCTCTATATGACCACGATGGATATGTCAAATCAATATACACCACTTGTACGACTCATCAGATTTCAGTATTTCTCGCCATGAAAAAGTTTTTTGAGCATGCTCATAAATGTCATTTTTGAAATGAAGTCGCAGACTAAAAAAAAAATATATATATATATATATATATATATAACGGGTCATAAGTTATTTGTGGGTGGATCAGAGAACCCAGAAATATGGCTAATTTCTACCATTTGCTACAACATAACTACAAACCTCTCAAAGTGTTATGATTTCATTTTTTAGACGAATCAGGAATTAATAGAGTTCTGTTTGATCACATGGTCAAGTGGCGACGTGGAGCAATTTCCACCCAATGCAGTGCTGGSCCAGCGGGAACCTTAAAACTAACAAAATAAAACAAGGAGCTCTAGATCACTATTAACACGTGAGCTGACAGGACATGAATGAAACTCTCTGACAAATGAGTTGCCTGCTGTATGGTCGATAAACAAAAAAAAAACATTTTTTTTTGTAGGGAGTTTAAGAGAAATAGTAAAATGTTCTTGACAAATCTTGACAATCCATAGTAAATTATTAGATGCCATAGATACTCTGATACAGTCATGACAGTTCAATTGTAAATGATTTGTGACTAACATTTTGTGGTTAATGCATAGGCAATTCATGCAAGACCAACAAACATTTGCAGGAAAGGAAAACAGGTCTCTTAAACACTCACCTAGTATAATATCTGCTTGAGCAAGGGGCCATATGTCCATGCCAGTTTCTGACAGTTTGATATAACTACAATAGGACTATTTCAATGTTGTAAATATATTCAAAATATGAGTTTAAAATWAACAAATTATTTTTTTTTTGCACAGAAGACATGAGAGGAATGCAGTTGTTCTCCTAATTTGTTTACCTCATTCACACTAAATATTAAATATGGAAGAAAATATAATCTAATCATTCACATCACATGTTGTGGATTTGGGTCACTTAATGTGCTTTAGACATTCAGGCAATTCTAAAAACATTTTTGATTGATTTGTGTGACTAAATTTGAGAAACTAGTAAAAAGATTTCTGATGAAGCTAATTTTATAATTGACCTGAGCTTGGTACACTAACCTGTATTGGCTAGTATAAAAACTGGCGGCACTTACTGTACATGAGATTTTTCTTTTTTTTACTTTTGAAAATCAGTGGTGAATCTGCTGGCCTTAAGACACTGGCCCCTTACTCCATCGTTGTCTGTACCTCTTTATCTTGTATACAGGGTCATTTGGAGGGTGGTGGTGGTGGTGGGTGTGGAGGGGACTTATCTATGGACACTTAGGGCACGAGGTGGGACGGACTCCCGGGACAGGGTGCCAATCCATTGCAGGGCACACACACACACACACATGCTCATTTTGGGCAATTTGCAAATGCCGATCTGCATGTCTTTGGACTGTGGGAGGAAACCAGAGTACCCAGAGGAAACCCACCAAGCACGGGGAGAACATGCAAACTCTATGCACACAGAGCTGAAACGGGAATCAAACCCAGAGCCTGGAGGTGCTGAAGGCGACAATGCTAACCACCATGTTGCACTGGTGTACTCCTGTTATTCTTACAGTAAAGTCACAACACCTGACCAATTAAAATGTATTCATTTTTAATACATTCATTACAAATTTCCATCGTTTTCTTTTGATTGCGTAAAGCTGCTTTGCGACAATGACAATTCTTAAAAGCTCAATACAAATAAAACCGAACTGAATCGAATTGAATGGATTCAATACAGTAAACATCTTGCTATCTATATAATTTGTTATTGGTGCTGCAGGAGGCTTATTTCGAGAGCAGTACAACTAAATCCTTTATATTTCTAATCTGTTGGAATGCTGCAGGTAGGAGGAAGCTATTCCTCTATCAGTCCTAATTCCTCTGTGAGTTAGTCAGTTAATCAGACCTCTAGCTCCTGCAGAAGTGGGAATGGCAGCTGCTAATGATCCATAAACACAGTGGAACAAATGGAGCACAGTGTAAAACCTAATTTGGGCTCCTAAATCATCAGTGCTCTGTGTGACAGGCCTGCCGACTGTTAGCCAACACGCTCGAAAAGCATGAGTGTACTGCCAGGGCCGAAAGCATTCGACGCATCTGGCCAAGCCCAACACTGGCACGATGCCAGCCCCGTTTGGAGCACTGGCATGCAGCGGCAGCCAGAGCAGGCTCGGCATGCAGGAGTTGGGACCTGCGGGCACACAGAGGAACGACGCAGGTACGGCACAACCATGACCTGATGACTGTAAATTGAGAACTATTCACAGACAAGCAAACTTGTGAATACTTAAGTGGTTTTAGTGGGACAGCTTTTGAGCCATCATGACTTAAAAATAATCGAATGGAATCTCCCTCAGTCATAACAAGTGAGGATTGTACAGCTTTCATAACAAAACATCATGGACATTCAAGAATGAAGACTGGTTCACAGGTCAGGGCATCTAGTGCATGTGCATAATCACAAACTTTGTTTAGGAGTCATGAGACCTACACAGGAAGTATCAGTCAYACTGCTTGAAATTGTAGGTATTCAGATCCACTATAGCTCACGGCTGCTGTGTTAAATGAGTGAGACTGTCATCACCAAGCTAATCTTACTATGACATAAGGCACTACCTAAAACCTTCCCGTGTGTGTGTGTGTGTGTGTGTGTGTGTGTGCGTGTGTGTGCGTGTGTGTGTGTGTGTGTGTGTGTACACTTGAATATTAGAGTTTGTTTGTTTGAATTGCTATCCCTGTATTTATTCAAGTCAGTTCAGGTTGTTGGCATTGCGTATTCAAAGTCCAAAGCTTAGGAAAGAAAAAAAAATATGTATGTGTTAATATAGATTTATGTTTATGATGTGTTTACCAATTCAAGTTGAAATATTTTCTAATATTTTGGTTGAAGTTGTATTTTTGGTATTCCTATGAGAAATTAGCAGTGGGATACTGAATTCCAATTATAGTGCTGTGTAATAGAAGACATGTTCAATCATTTCTCATGAGAGATATCAGTCAGGTTTTGCTGTTAGCTCCAAAAATAAAAGAAATTAAAAATAATTCATTTCTATGTCAGATTTATAGAATGCTATATAATATGTCCAGTAAAACTACATAATGCAGGTGTGTAAATATATAGTGACCACAACTGGTGCTGACATTTGAAGCTTTGAAACCTGATCTCTTGGCAATGAGTACAGATGAAATGAAGTATAAAGCCCTGTTGCATCACTCTCTTTTTTGGGCACAATTCATGACATATTACTTATACAGTGGAACCTCAGATTGCGAGTAACTTGGTTTATGAGTGTTCCGCAAGACGAGCAAAGATTTTTAATAAATTTAGACTAGAAAAACAAGCATGTCTTGGTTTACGAGTGCCAAGTTTTTTGACACCGACACACACACACACACACCGACACACACATTCTTTCAGCTTTACACCCCCCTCTCCGGCTTCACATAGACACACTCACTTTGCTCTACACAGAAACTCTGCTCTGTCACGATTCTTTTCAAAGGTAAGGTGCTGGTTCATTTTTTATCTTATTATTTTTTTTTACAGCAGTGAGTACATTAGTCTGCGCTCACGCGAGTGTCATTAGAGAAATTTATTTTTTTCCCATTAAAACAGTGTTTCCGTTGTGTGTGTGTTAGTTGTGAAATTTAAAAAGCGAGGTGGGGGGAGGGAAGAAAATTTTTACTGTGTAAGACGAGACGAGGGAAGGGGCTAATTCCACACACACACACACACACACACACACACGCACACACACGCACACACACACACACACACACACACACACACTCACACACACACATACACACACAAATACACGGCGCCTGCGCGCATAAACAGAAACACTTATCTGTTGGGATTTATTTTAACTTTTTTTAAAGGTAAAGTGCAGGTTAATTTGTTTCATTTTTACTTTATATATTGTATTCATTATTTTTCTGTATTTATTTTTTGGGTTGTGGAACAAATTATTTGAGTTTTCATTATTTCTTAAGGCAAGATTTGATTTGGTTTATGAGTGTTGGAATACGAGCCCACTTCCGGAACGAATTATGCTCGTAATCCAAAGTTCCACTGTATTACCCTCCAGCTCATCAGGAACAAACTCACTCATCGTCTATACTGGTTTATCCTGTATTCAGCGTCACGGGCGGCCTGGAACCTATCCTAAGGAGGCTTAGGGCACATGGCGGGGTTCACCATGGACAGGGTGACAATCCATTGCAGGGCACACACACTCACTCACACAGAATTTGGGAACACCAATTAGACTAATCTAATGTATTTGGACTGTGGGAGGAAACCGGAGTGCCCAGAGAAAACCCACCAAGCACAGGGATAACATGCACACATAGACGGGAATTCCTGGCCGGGAATCGAACCCCGACCCTGGAGGTGCAAGCCGGCAGTGCTAACCACTACACCACCGTGCTGCCTCAGGGACAAACTAATTGTTTTCATTTCTACTTTTATTTTTTACATTTCTTTTTTTTTTTTTTCAAATTTTTATACAATGCCTGAGCAAAAGAAAAAGTCACCTGGATTTAACTAAGCAAATAGTTAAGAGCCTTCCATTGGATAAATACTGCAATGATTAATATGATTCAGCTGGCCACAAGTTATTTAACCCTAACTGATGCAATGAGTAGCTTTCTTTTTTTAAACAACCATGCCAGAAGACAAATCCTGTGCTCATGGCAAAGATGTTACTCTGTTTCAAAAGAGTAAAACTATTGCAGTCAAACAAAGCAACAACTAAGGAGACTACTAAATTGGGTTAAGAACTGTAAAAGGCATAATTACAACCTAGAAGGATGATGCTAAACTATCATTTTTTTAGAGGAAGTGTGGTCTGAAAACTTTTTTTGAATGATTGAGATCAGAGATTGGATAAACATTTAGTGCAATAAAATTGTAAACAAAAAAATAATACAACAGTAGAACTCAAAGCTCTGTTTAATAGTGAACGTAAGCATTTCCACACACACACACACACACACACACACACACAGTAAAGAGTTTGGGACTAAAATGCTGTGTAGCCTTAATAAATTCACTTATCAGTAAGGCTAATCAGAAAAAGTTTTCAATTTGCTAGAGAGCATAAAGAATAGTCTGCAGAGCAATAGAAAAGGTCTGATGAGTTTAGATTTCTCTCTGAGATTGATGGGAGCATCAGGTTAAGAAGAAAGGTAAGCATTGTTAAGAAGCGATGTACCCATCCTGCCTAATCCTCTACCGTACAAGTCTCTGTGGCAGCATTATGATCTGGAGTTGCTTCCCATGGTCTAGGTTCAGCAATGTTAATTGCTCAAAAAGTAAGGTATGCTGACAACCTGAATATACTGAATGACCTTTTTTTTTTCTTTCCATTTTTCCATCCCACCACAGGGTCCAGACCTTAAACCCATCTTTGGGATGTGCTGGAGATGACTTTATGCAATGGTTGGACTTTCCCATCATCAATACAAGATCATAGAGATGAATTAATGTGACTCAGAAATAAATGTTGTAACATTGCATAAGCTCATTGAAATGATACCATGAGCATAATTAAAACAGAAGGCGGTCCAATGAAATATTAAAGTGTGCGACTTAATTTTGGTGGGTTTCCTCCAGGTACTCTGGTCCATATTTTTTTTCTTTTTGTAACGCTTTTTCATGACATTGGCCATTGTTAAAAATGATACACAAATAAAATGTAATTAAATTGTATATTGATTATAAGGACTTTGTTTTTATCAAGTCACACAGAGTCCTTTCAGTTTCTCATAGGGTAAAAAAAAAATATCAATCTCTCTCACACACACACGTATACATTGCTTCTTTATTCATGACGGAGCAAGGTCATAGGATTGGGAACAAGATGAATGGTGACAGCATTAACCAGTTTTTTTTTTTATTTTAAGGTCAATTCATCAAGCTGCAGATTTATTTTAAAAAGGCAGTTCATATGGAATGTAATGTAAGTGAATGAATAAACGCCATCCACACATCTACTAACTCAGCAATCCTTCAAACTCTTATTCATTAAGGGCTGTGTCCTGATGAATGGCCCAGAGAGCCTGGCAGAAACCTGAAACTGAAACATGAAAACAGACTTGGCAAAAGTGCCACAAATCCCACATCAGGACTTTGAAAACCATAATTGTCAGTTACATTTTTCAGCCTTGTTTATTTCACAGTCTGGGGTTACAATTAAGGGAATTTGCCTTGCAATTAGTGTGTTAAAAATAATAAAACAGTTTACTTAAAATACATGCACTTTGTGCAATGATTTAAACTAGCAAATTGAAATTACCATGTTTGGTCATGTTGACGGAGATCTGTTAAAGTGTTTGAGTGATGGAACTGCATTTTTATGGATCCGAAATAAATTGGAAAAACAACCCAGACGCGTTGGACCAAAGTTATATGCCATCAATCCAGAAACAGAACATGTTCTCTTATATTTGCAGTGCGATAAAGGTCAGTACAAAACCCAGGTCAACCATTGACTCAAATGTAAATTTGAAGAAGAAAACAAAAAAGATGAGCAGAATGTCATTTCCAGTTTACTATATTCGGATGCAGACAGAAGTAAGCATTGGGTTATGTTATTGGGCTTGCCTTGTTTTCCCTATCAAATGATTTAAAAAGTAAGAAACTACCTTCTTCAATTTCATCTGATCGAAATATTTTTACCATCAGTAAATGTTATATCAATGTGTCTTTTTGGATTCATGATAGTGGTTTTACCTTTGATGATATTCGCCTGTGTTTTCAGAATGTTGTTTACCATGATTTCCTGTCACGGCTAAATAAAGCAGGTGTACTGATTCTGGCTTCTCCTATCCAAAAGAAGGTGATGATGAAGAAATCTATTTCGATTTCAATGTTTTACAACATTATCCCCTTTTTAAAATGCTGTCCTTGTTTTTGTTTGTTCACTTGCAAGGAAATTGTGTACATATGCTGTTGTTGCCTGTTAGATGGACCCAGGCATCGATTGCTTCAGATGAGTCGCAGATGCTGATGCCAATTAGTATCGGATAGGCTTAAAATAGGTCCCGTGATAAAAATAAATGACTTACTTAGATGAATTGAGATGCCACAGCATGATCTTAAACTCTTGCTACAAGCCTCTGACTGTCTGGACAAAGCAAACAGGCTGTTCATCTGCGTGGCGCTTTAATTGTCCTCGTCTGGATTGTAACTCGGCAGAATCTGTTCCTTCTTTTTCCCCTTGAACGTAACACATGTGCTTGGGGAAGGCGAGAGCGGACCACAAAGAATGGCTCGTCGTCCCACGCAACCCGGCCTGTCGTGCGGAGAAGCTCACGGAAAGCTCGCTCACATCAGAAATCTGCAGCTCAAAATTGCTGAAGGAAAATAGATGTGATTTATTAAACACAGAACAATGTCATTAAGCATGGACCCAGAGCAAATAGAACACATGTTGAACATTTTGTACATTACACTTACTTCCACAATGAGCGGTCGTGTGTGTATATGAACCTATGGTTGGTCTTGTATGCTAGAGCATGCAGTATATGACAAACGTAACTGCGATATTTCATCCCACTGTACACAGTACATATCTATAGATGGGATGATAACAAAAGTTCAATTGTGTCTCACAGCAGGTCTTCATTTTGAAATGGCTGGCATTCAGCAGGCAATGCAGCTCAGGGCAGCATACCAGCACTTTGGGCCTCCCGCTGAGCGCACTGCGGCTCAGAATGCGTTTAATAAACCAGCAGCACATGGAATGACATCTAAGATGTGCAGCGGGCTGACTGTGCTGCTTTTTCTCTCACCGCCGTTCCCTAAGCCTGCTTTCTCGGTGTTCGTCTTCCAGCCCTGAATTGCTGTAATAAGGCTTGATTTCCCACATGCATGCGGTTTGCGAATGTGGATTCCAAATTCCATCATATATTTAACCACTGCTAAAAATAGTAGGCCAACTGTAAAATGAAGTGATAAGGATATGTGTATCGAAATGAACACACGAGACACCCCTACGCCAGGTATTTAACACTTTTCATGATGGCACAACTTGTCAGTTTTAATGCCTTAGCAAGGACATAATATAGGCATCTTACTGTAGTTCATATCTCTCCTTAATATGGAATGGGCTTTCGTATGTGCTTTAGTGACTGGTGCACTGCACGGCCATTTAGTTTGCTATGTACCTATCTGATCATCGACGTCAACAGGTGAATTATGAAATCGAATCTTGGAGCCAAGATTATAGTTACAGTGTCATTAACACAATGTGTCTTTTGTTAGAAAGGCAACAAGTAACAGAGTGTTCAGTCCTGATTTGGGGCTCGCTAATAACTATGTTCTTGCCACTGCACTGCTCTGCAATCACAGAGCAATTACAGAAGTAGACACTTCTGTCAATGCCATAATAGTAACATATTGAGATTGGCATCAGATGTGCAGCTTTTGGAGAGCAGAGATGGGGAGCAGGAGGAAAAATGTGAAAGCTGTAACATCTGACCACCTGTCTTATTCTGCATTTTGCCAAGAGCAGRGAGAATAATATTGACATAGGTAATAGAATCTCAATGTTTACCTTGGTGCTGATAATTATAGTAACATTTTTACACCGTGTTTGAACTGAAACGGATTACGGCAGTGGGAAATAAGGTTAGCGGTGGACAAAGCATCGGGCACCTGGAACGAGCAGATTTTAAGCCAGAGTTATTCTTTTTTTATTCATAGTTGTCCAGTTGATGAGTTGCTTCAAGAATATTACCTGAATGTATTCTCAACTACACTTCCCATAATACACCACGGCATCAAAACATGGTCATGTCATGTGCAGTCATTGACACCTGTTTACAATAACTTCAACACACTACATTAACATGGACTCCAGACTCTGACACTTAACACTCACTACTCATTAGTCTACACTTACCAAACCRTGAATTCTGTCKTAACTGTCTGTCTGGTCTGACCACATTTTCCTTTTCTGGTTTTGTGATTTTTACATTTTCCACTACCACTTTTTTTTTCTCATTGCCTGACTATTTGCCTGACCCTGAACTTGCATAGCTGAGGATGGGAAGTTGTTGGGGGAACACGATAAGCACTTGGCCAAGTTTAATGCCAAGATCAATAGCCTTCACATCAAAGTCTTCACTAACTTCGCATTGATAATCTGCACTCTAGAGTCATGCCTGACAAATATGCAGGAGAAACAACACTCAGCAAAGGCTTCTTACTTCAGTGCTCCTTATTTATGGCAATCCATGCAKGGCTCTCAGATGCAACAAAAGATGGTCCCAAATTTACTTACTAGTTAGACTTTGCATTGGGCTACCACCATCTGGGAAAAGGGCAGAGGGCCATTGTCTTCATACAAACAGTTCAATGACTTGTTCAAGTGGGTGTTTGATCACATAGTTGAGGGAAAGGAAATCACTGAGCAGCTCAGTGTCACACAAAGATGAACAACACAGCATACTCTGAAAAACATAGCATACTCTGCTGTGTTTTTCATCCTTGTGTGACACTAAGCAGCTTCTCAGTGTCACAGAAGGATGAAAAAGACGGCAGAGTATGCATTGGAGTTTGGCATACTGGCAGCTGGCAGTGGGTGGAAGGGGGCAGTACTCAAAGCCACCTTTTATCAAGGATTAAATCCGTATGTGCTCAGTGAGCTGGCTTGCCACAACAATCTGGCAYCTCTTGACTCCCTTATCTCGACTCTCTTATCTTGTTCATGGCCAACAASTCCACATGGGGGTCAGTAGCCTGAGCCATAGCATTGAATCCCTGAACCAATGCAGTTGGGTCAATCCAAGATATCACTAGTGGAACATCAAAAGAATATATATRAAGAATCTTTGTTTTTACTGTGGGTAGGCTAATCATGTCATTGCACACAAGGTTTATCATGCTCAACAMGGGCCTTACCAGTCCCCATAGCGAGTTATTCTTTGTTAATTTCTAATCAGTCATATTTAGTATACAAATAAAGCACTCAGGTCATGTCTTCACTTTGGGCCACTGGCAACTTCATGGACCAGGACACAGTGATCAAGCGCAACATCCCTACTCCACCACTTCAACAACTCTGAAGATTCTTGCCATCACTATAATACATGTCACAGTCATTTGTTTTGCTTAAATGTTAATACAGGGCTGAGTTTCATCCATGGTCTGAATTTCCCCAAATTGGGTATGGCTCACAACTTAAGATTTCCAAAATGCACAAGGCTGTAGATACATCTGCCATTATAAAATCCTGCACTGAATCAATGACGTAAACTTCAATCTTGACCTGCTACAGCACAACCCCCTTAAATCATCATTGTTTCAGGAATTGTGCAGGAAGTGGCCCCCCTCCATGTCACCTCCAGCACCTCTCAGTGTGAATGAACAGCCATTTTTACCAAAGAATATACTCAATTCAAGAATACCAAGAATATACGCAATTCATGTTTCAAAGATGGTAAACTAAAGTTTCTCATAGATATAGCAGCCTGGAATCTTGGGTTTTAGTACATGATGTTCTTGATCAATTGCTGTACCAAGTATTTAGTATCTTGATTGACCAAACCCTCACCACCACATAAAAAGGCATCGTCCTCAGGTGCTGGACAGGGTGGGAGTGCGTCTTCTGACATAACATCACCTGAAACTGCTCTGATCTTGCTTCATATAACACACCATTTCATAAAAATCCACCTTAGACTCCAAAACWCATGTATCTGATCTGCTCATGCCCCCAAGTCTGTGGGTTGCATTATTTTGTTGTGGTGAGGRCTTRGTCAATCAGGATGCATGGCATGGAATTCTTGGTACAGCAATTGGTCAAGAACATCATGTAGTGAAACCCAAGATTCCAGGCTGCAGTTTCTATGAGAAACTATAAAGTTTACCATCTTTACACCCTATAAAATCACACTCTGGTCCACTCTAGTGATCGCTACTCCTTAGTTTAAATATGCCAAACCTTATATTCTATGTCATTGCTCTCTGTATCACTAACCTGACAGGTACTGCATGTGAATAAACCAATGAAACCAAGCAAAATATACAATAACAGTCAAAYGTTTGGACACATCTTCTTGATTCCATTGTCTTTCCTGATTTTTATTTCTTTTTACATTGTAAAGCAATGCTGAATACATCCGAAATATGTAATAATCTCCGTTAAACAGTTGATATTGAGATGTGTCTGCTACTTATGCTCTGTAAAGCCTGTGGTATATTGTGGTAATGTGGCATTTCATAGTTTTGAAAAACAAAAATCCAGTATTGTTCTAGAATGTAGTAAAATAAATCCAAACATGTGTCCAACCTTTTGACTCRTGCTTCTATTGATTAAGAGAAAAAAATTGCTCTACTATTTACTTGAAATATAAGAAGTAGACTCCTAAACTCCTAGCCAAAATGTTATTAACTAAGCAACTTCCTGGATACTTGATTAAAGTTCTAATAGGATAAAAAAAAAATGACTCCATGAGTTGAATCAGTTTTTGCAGGATGGAATGTCTGCTTTTGTAGCTACCTTGCCATACCTTATTACAGTATGTTAGCTATCTCTTGAGTCTGGCCAGTAAGGTTTCCCTATATCCTAAAGATGGGGCTAAGTAAACACATTGGAGTTCATACTTATGCTATAGGTCAGTTAATTAATGGATTTGTTTAATCCTTAGTGCACTTACTTGTTACTACAGTATAAAAGATAGTCTATGTGCTAAGTTTTATATTGTTTCAAAATATTTGCAAGTAACTATTAGTTCTTGTCCTAGAACCTTTTTTTTTATCTCTGTTTTTATCTCACTTTTTTAAAGTATTCCCAGGATTTTTTTTTCTTTTTCCTCAAGATCAAGATTTTTTCTTCTTCTAAAATTTGACATGTATTTATTGGTCTTTTAGGCAGTTGCGTAGTGGTTAGCACTATACCCTCGCACTCCAGGGTCAAGGATCAATTCCCACCATGGTTGTGTCTGTGGATTTTGCATGTTYTCCTCGTGCTTAGTGGGTTTCCTTGGGGTACTCTGGTTTCCGCTGCCCCAAGAAGAATTGGGTGATTCCAAGGTGTACTCCACCAACTTACATAGAATACATTTAAGGATCACATTAATCTAATGCTTGCTTCTTTCCACTGGCTGCTAATATTTGTAATTATGTGATTGTACATTTTATGGTTGCTTACAGGATTTACATAGTGATGGTCATATAAAATGTTAGCTCCCTTTGAAAGTTGCATGTCTTTGAGGTTTTCTAGTTAAGGATTTTTGATTGTCCTAAGGTTTTATGGCCTCTTTTAAGAGACTACTTAAAACCCATTTTAATGTTTGACTTTTATCACAGGTAATGTGCTTTTGTATTTTGTCATGGAAATTTCTTAGCTTTATTGTTTTTGTCTGTTGTTGCCCATTTTGTGTGTCTTGTTATTTTATGGTGTTTTTGTTTTCTTTTAGTTTTGGTTCTTAGTCATTTTGTCAGAAGTTAGTTGACACTAGAACCCAGTTCACCTTTATGCTTTATGCTACCCAAAAACTACTATATACTGTATATGAGGCACTTTGCAAATGGACAAATTTTTACAGAAAAGTAAACGCAAGTAGTGATGCCTTCTTGTTGTGGATGTTTGATTTTGAGGTGCACGTAATTTATTTTGTCTTACAGAGCCTGTGACATCATAGACAGTTTTGACTGTATATTTCATTCACACTTGCTGTATATAAAATCTGAATTTAAAAATCTAAACACATTTGCATAAACTACATCATTCATGTCTGAAATTTCTATTTTTGTGAAGCATGCCGATTACCATTATTATACGCATAAATGAAATCAAATTGAACTTTAGCAAACATTACAAATTGTAATGCATTGATTATTTTTTTTCTGTTTTACCAGAGGCACTGAAAACACCATTGCACTGTTCTCAGGCCTTTCATAATGATCTTGATTTCTTTTTCTAAAGAAGACATTTTTAGGAATGCATTGAAATGCCAGCACACTGAGACCTACACTGTCATGCTGCAATGATGAATCATTTTATTTTTCAGAGCTGGCTCAAATTCTGTTTTTGGATACAGGGAAACCTCATCAATCACTAAGATATGGATTGTTATTCACATTACAGATGGCTAACATGATATCAGCCAGCACATTCGTATGACAAACAGCATAACAAATATCTGGACCTAAAAAACACTACTGTATTTCTGTCTCTGTGCTGATCTAATGTAAAACAGTAGCAAAATGTGGTCGTGTTAGCTCAACAGGCACAGCTTTKGGATTTGATTGGATAGTTGCTGCTTGTCAAATCCAGACTTTAAAAAGACTTTTACTTTATGTTTCCCAAGTTCCTCTTACTAGATATTTTCTTCTTATTGCGTGACAGCTATTTTCTTGTCTGATCATTTTAAACCTCTAGTGCAATAACTGCTGCTTGTGCCATATCAGAGCACAACTGAAGATGCTTGAAGTAGTCAGCCACAACAGTTTTCACACTAATTGACAGGGCAGTAAGTGGACGATCATCCGTTCCACCCAAAGAGCTATTTGGGATTCAACCCTGGAATTCCGGAAGTTGATATTGTTGAATAGCTGATATTGTAAAGCAGAATAAGTGGAAAAATAGAGTAAATCTGTTAAGTTTCTCAGGACTATCCACTTCCACCACGCTTTATTCTCCTCAGCTTTCTTCTACCAAATATAGTACTTGTAAACTACTTCCACATCTGTTGATTACAATAACACAGCCATACAGCTGTTCAGTAGAGCAGGTGTATCTCAGTGATCCCGTAAATAATTGCCACAGAAACTACAGATATATGTGGAGTATCTGATAGGGGGAATCTTTCCAACTATCTATCCCACCTGTTATTCAGTACACAGCACTCCCTCTTGCATGATRTTGATAAGTTATACAGAGGTTTATTTTGATCATTTATTAGAAATAACTTTATTTTGTTTAGTACATGTAAATATAACATAGCCATAGCATTTGTGTYGGGCTCAACACAGTTACATTTCAAAAAAGTCTGCCTGATATTTACATCTGATGTTAGATACATTTACAACATGAGAGCAAATTGCAAAAACAGCTACTTATAAAGTCACAAATGAAATMATTAGCTGAAGCAGTTCATGAAAAAGGCTTGCTGATTAAACAAGTTAGGCCTTGTACATTGTTCCTTCTTTATGTGTTCTTTCAGTTGCTCCCATCAAGTGGTCGCCAYAGTAGACCATCCAATCTACACATACTGTAACTTGGCACAGGTTTGATGCTGGATGCCCTTCCTGAAGCAACCCTCTCATTTTTCTCATCCGAGCTTGGGAATGGTTGGGTTTTGGGCATTAGATGGGAACTGAACCCGGGCCTTCCACATGGCTGGCAAGCTTTCCTTCTTTACTGTAGGTGTTTCGCTAAACAATTCAAACTTTTTCCTACATTTTGCACTTGTTTAATTACATTCGGCATTGACAAGAATAGACTTATAAAGGACACAACACATTAACAAACTGGACAGATCCCATAATCAAGATWATACACAGCATCAAGAGTGGTAAGAGGTGGAAACTTCACCAATAAGTAGTACAATACTTCAGAAGCTAGTAATCTCCCTTCGCAATCTGAGTTCAAAATGACTGAAGCCTGAACCTATTCTGACAAATCACATCTGTCGGTTATTTTAGGTCAGTTTAAAATGTTTAGGAAAGCAGGACGCCTTATCGTTTCACAGGTTTGCACGTGACCCTGTAATTCCAATTCCATTTTCCAATAGCACATTAAAGTATCGTTTTCACTGTGCCGTGAAAGAAGAGGTGACCTCATGGCTGATAAACATCAGCGCACAATGCAAGACCCATCAGCTACAGAACATAGCCATGAGAGCAGATGCTTAGGTTTTACTACTGCTAGCCTCGTTCCTTCTCACCCAAATCACGCACATGCACTCAAACACGTGTAAAGCATCCACACATGTGAAACTGCAAACAAATTGTAGCTAGCATTCCTGCATTCCCTCACACTTGATAAAGAGGCCATACTGGTCTCCTGCTTCTCTCTCTTAACAAAATATGAGACTCATTTCAGTGTATTACTGACTCAGTGTTTCAGTATGTAACACAAAACCAATCTGTTTTTACGCACACAAAAAAAAAGGAATATTATTGGAAATGCTAAATTAATTCATGTAAATATGCAGGTAAAGCCCAAAGTTTGTATTTTACTTAATTTACCAAGTTAAATTTAATAATATTTTTCAAGAGCTCAAAAAAACTATTTAAAAAAAAATGTTTACTTGAACCAGTTGTTTGCTAAATGTGGGGCGTGGTTTTTCATCTTGTGCATTTGAATGTTTCGCTTTATGAATAGGTTGTTTTCAATATTTTTTTGGTTTATGTTGGCTTTAAGGTTTAAAGCTTTAAAGAGCTTTCAGTAAAATACTTTTCTTAAAATTTTTCACTCTTGTCATTTTCATGCTTGCAAAATCAAGGTCAGTGAAGTTCCCATATATARTTCCTCACAATTCTAGTGTAATAGTTCTTCAATGACTACTCTTCAACTCATTTCACAGATTTTCAATGGGGTTTAAGTCTGGGCTCTGACTAGGCCACGCAAGGAYGTTCACCTTTTGCTCCTTCAATCACTGTGTGGTCTGTTTCGCTGTGTGCTTCGAGTCATTGTCAAGTAGGAAAGTAAACCCAGAGGGCAGCAGATTTCCTCAAGAATTGGATGATATTTTGTCCCATCCATTTTCCTTCTATCCTGACAAGTGGTCCAGTCCCTGCTTCAAAGAAACACCACAGAACAGGATATTACTATCTCCATGCTTTACTAGTATCCAGTTATTTGGATGTGAGCTGTATTATATTTCTGCCAGACAATTTTAGTCTGACCACCTGCGTTTTTTGCAAATAGGCTGCATGTGCATCTTGAAGAGTCGCTTTTTTTCTTACAAACTCTCACATTTGAGAGTTTTTTGGAGGCACATTTTTGGAGAATTTGTGTTATTGTTGTCACMTGCACACACTGACCACTCTCTGTCTTACAACTGCTTCAGAGTTGCTGTAGGCCTCTTGGTAGTCTCTCTGATCAGTTTCCTTTTGGCTCTTTCATCAAATTTAGAGCGACATCCTGATCCAGGGATGGTCTGTGTTGTACAAAAAAACTTCCATTCCTTAATAATAGACTTCACTATGCTTTAAGGCAGTGATAAAGCCTTTGATTTTTTTTTTATCCATCTCCTGACTTGTACCTGTGCCTATCTTGAAGGTCTTTTGACAGTCCCTTGCCAACCATAGTTGATCGTTTGCTTCAKTTGCTCTATCATGCTATGCTGAGCTAATCAAAATGACCACAGTAATAGTTTCGACACGTTTCAATTTATTGTCTAYATTCTACAACATAAAACAAATCTAGAAGGTCATGGGCAGCTGTTATAGTTCTCGCATTCTCAGACCTAAAACGGAATAGTTCTAGCAAGAACAGTATTGTCAAGTGCATTTGCAAAACTCATTGGATTATAGGCACCATGATGAAACTGGCTCTCATGAAGACCATCCCGGAAAAACAAGACCAAAACTTCCCTCCGCTGCAGAGGAGAAGTTCATTTAGAGTCACCAGTGTCTAGCAGACACATCGCAATATCAACTGTTCACAGGAGATTACTGCATATTTTGGATGCCTTCAGAATAGAACGAAATAAAAAAGGAGAAAAGCAAATCAAATAGCATGATTTTGGGATGTTTCATTTTAAGACCAGAACAAACCATCAGAGCTGACTCAGTGAGTGTGAGTTAGGTAACTCCACAGTCCCTCTCCCTTACACACACACATGCACACACATATACACACACGCACACACATGAAAACATGATGTAACACCAGACATTTCTGATGAAGTATTTGCTTGTTGCAGACTGAGAGGTCTATTTATACTTTATTCCTCTGCTCCAGAAAGCATTCCATGTTTTGTTGGTGGCTTTTTATAGCTCACTTGTACCAGCTTGTACCACTTTATGCTAATGGTTTTGGAAATGCTTCTTGCATGTCGGCCATGCGACAAAATAACAGACCTCCTGTTTCTAAATAGTGACTAACAGAAACACAAGAGCAATAAATATGAAGGCAATGAGGTAATGAATTAATTAAATAGTTCTAAAAAAAAAAAAAAAAGAAATTATATACCTAAAAAGAAACAATGTGTTTAATAAACAATTTATTGAGCAGCACGACCTTGTTTACACCACTTCAAAGTCTTCTAGCTGGATGTTGAGAAGTGTGTAGAGGGATGTAAATGAAAAAAACTATTTTCTGCAAAACAGCAAAGATTTGCTAAATGTAGCATCATCAATAATGGGTAGACATAATCCAGGCATGTATTTATTTCAATTTTTTTCTTTTTTCCTGGTATGGTGACATGTGGTCTATATGAGCCTGATACGTGTTCGTAGATTGTAGTTGCAGTTTCTCAGTGTGACTGGTCATACCATGGCTCCCCAGAATACAACCTTTTCKTTCTTACTTTATTCGCCATTTCTCGGATTAGCTATGGTTCCAGCCCTGCTTACACAACATTTAATGAAGAACCAGTTTGAAAGCTAGTTTTCAGAGGCCCCACATATACATCTGCTAAACAGCATGCTTGGTCTGGCAGARAAATTGCATCAGTGTTACATTCATTTATCTGTGATTTTATGGTTTAAATATTTTCGGAAATTAATTGGAATGCAGACATAATCACCCTAGATTTTAATTTATTAATTTATTATTCGTCTACAGATAAATCAACGTAGGTTTGGAAGTAATTACAAGACAATTTGAGGTTCTTTGGTTTCCAAAATACAGTACATGGTGATAAGGTCACTGAAATCATTTTGCCCCCTGGTGGCTGCCATCAAATAATTCACACTCTATTTTGTTGTTGTTGTTGTTGTTGTTGTTGTTCTAGTCTTTCAGCTTACCATTGAAGTGTGTTTGCATGCATTTGTCCACCTAACAAAAAGGCATTGATGGCTAATCTATAATAAGTCCGAACACTTTCCTACTGTGATAAATTCCAAGGCAATGTTAAACCAAGCATGTGCATTGGTTCCACGTAAATAGTGTTCAGCAAGTGCATAAATGCAAATGTATTATTTTTCTAGACCTCTTTTACATTTAACATTACAAACCTATTGTTTGCACTTTCTGGGGAGACAATAAGAATAAATAAATTTTAAAAAAGCCCACAGCCACCCTAAAGTACATCTGGAATTTTAAATTCCTAACTCCTCTTGGATGGGAACTTGATAATACAGATTGGAATTTGGGTCACAGTGCTATGTTCACATTTTCCCACCTAAAACAGAGACTTTCTCAGTATTTCTGTTTAAAACAAAGAATTTAAGATTTGGGAAGCATTGTGTACTAAATAAATCTGACTAAATTTGTCCAAGGCTTTGGATCTATCTGAAATAAGCAATTATTAGAATTATTTACAATTTTTAATTGAAAGAGAGAGTAGTATAATAAATTCTCTGCCTTTTTTATTTTTTGTATATAGCACAGATATTCAAATCCAACCTCGCGGGGGGGGGAAAATGCTCATCTTTTTTTATTAAGGAATCATGTAGATCATGGTAATTAGTCAATGCGCTGGAAGTGTGCCTGTGTTCTGGGCAAAATATTATTAAACTAGAAACTACTGAACATTCTTTTGCAAMTTCACCGTGTCCTTGTAAACATAAAACATAACTAGGATTAGTTAATAAAATATTGGCGGATTCCACAGTGTTAACTAACCTACCAAGGAAAGTATCATTATAATATTACTGTGTGCAAGGCAAACTGTGGAGTACCATATAAACAATATATATTATAATTATTGGTTTATGTCTTTTAAGACCTGTGAGATCTGGGCTGTGAGAAGCACATCTGGGCTCCATGGTGGGTTAACTGTGGAGACGTGCGGGCTAAGGGGCTGATACGATGGCCATGTCATGGCCTTGGCTCCTGCATCATCAGTCGCTGAGGCTGATCTGGATCAACCCCAGAGCATCACGCCAGAACCGCTCACTGCGGTCATGCCCAGTCCCACGCATTTCCCATGCTTCCTCACACCAGGCAGTGAGGTTTACCACAGCTTCATGTCTCTCCCTCCCTCACTGAAATACAGGGGCTGCTGCTTACTCTATAYTCTATAAACCAATGCCTTTTACCATGTTACAGTTTTGATTTACTATTTGTAGAATGCACCCTTGATTATACATAATGGYCTATGACCAGTCCTCATACTAACAACACTTTTTTGGAATTGTGATTTAGTGCTTATAATTGTAGGTTCACTTTTAGACACAGAAGTATCCCTGAACCATGGATTAATTGCACAAATTCATCCATAATTTCTGTGCATACAGGTTTGCAAAATGGCACTACAGTAAGTTCATGCGTTTGAGTGCAGCAAGCACCAAGAGCACTGCAGGTTCAGTGAACTGAATCCAGGTTCAGAAGTAGCTTTCACACCTCGCCAAAAGTGATGGACACCCGGAGCTATTACCCCTTAATATTGAAAAAAATGCAAATTTGAAAATTATCCAAGAAGCCTGGGATTAATCATTGCTTACACCTTACCCAAAACACTTTTCAAGGTTTTGATCTCTATAGGTGTGTCTGATCTTCAAGCAGAGGTCATCAATCAATTATACAATTGCACTGAAAAATTGCTCAGTTTATTAAAATGTGTTATTGGCTATTAATAAATAGGCATATTTCTCCGTTCATTACATGGACATGAAAGCAACCACACTAATCACATGGTCTGAGGGTCTGAGCTTCTTTGCCTTAGGACCTGTTCAGCAAGTGATTGGTCAGAAAAGATTTGTAAAGCTTATCATGTCCAGCGACTTGGAGATGATCCACATCTGCTCCACAGAAACTCTCCATTAGTGTCCCACAAGGCTGAGTACATGATCTTCTCCTGAGTCCCTCTATAATCATTATAACGTCTTTGTGAGGTTATAATATTTTCTCATACCACTGCTACGTACATGACGAACAGCTCTACCTTCCCTCACTGATGTTTCCTCAGATCTTAGTACATCTGGCTGACATTTCAGCTTGTATTGTAGCTCATCAGCTGAAACTTAATCCCAGCAAGCCCGAACTGCTGCTCTACCCAAGTGAATCATTCCTACATCACATGATGTTCCTCTTCAAGTCCACCANTGATTTCTCCTTTACAATCGTCTTAGGTGCTTGTTCAGTCTCTTGTCCTTTTGAGACTCATCTATTGCAACTTGGTACTTGCAGGTCTGTCTCTAAGCACCCTTTGACATCTGCAACTGATCCAGAGTGCTTCTTGTAGCTGCCAACATCAGATTGAAAAACCTGATGGCTTCCTACAAAGCCAAAAACAGCACTCGCTTACCTCAAAGCACTGCACCACAGCACACCCTCTCTGATCTTCTACCACTTCTGACTGGTCCCATCATGTCATACAGAACAGGGAAGGTACGCAGGACTCTTTTTCTCCTGGCACCTTGGTGGTGGACTGAACTTCCCCATGATGTCTGGTAACTTCCGCCATAAGAGCTGAGTCACTGTCAGTCTTCAAGCAAATCAGATGTCTCCATCTTTCTGAAGTATTTAAATTAGCACGTTACTTAATGTTATATTTTTGATTTTGTTTTTTACTACATTACCTCCCCAAATGAGTTTATGGAATAATGGTATTCTTAAAAAAATAAAAATCTTCTTACTTCTGATAAGAAGGCCAGAATGTGAAGMAGACATATTATACAAAACTCACTTTTTATTATACAATTTTAAACACTCATATGTGTCTCTACTCTGCATGACCACACGAACACTGTGCGAAAATGTATGAGACATTACCTACATTTTGCCCTTTTTACATTTTTGTATTGGCCAGAGCTTTCATAAGCAATTACATTTCTCCTTATTGTGACCTCATAGGAGAGGATGACCTCTCCCAGCTTGCTCGGCTCTGCTGTTCTCTGGTGGGGTGGGGTTTGGCAGTATCTCATTAACATAAATACAGAAACATAAATACAGAAATATATACATTTGGAAGAWGAGTGAAACAGAGAGAGTTTGTAGTATGAAAGATGCATTACCTGTTGGGTATTTCAGCTGGATCATTAATAGACACACTTTGACTGTGTTCACTTGTTAAACACATACTAAAATACTGCACCATTAAAGGACCCAGTTAGAATGGGGTATTGGCACTAACATTCTTTCAGCCCCTGGCCAAGTTTGGAAACCCGAACAGGTCGTGAATGCTTGGCATTTTGCCGTCTGTGCTACCATTTCTTCGAAATGTCACATGTGTGTATTGATGGGAAGATGTTTATATTAGCTATTAAGACTAGATCATCATAATCTTGAAGGAACATCTGGCATGGCTGGGGCGCTGAATGTTTTAAAGGTAGACTGATCATCAACGAGAATAAGACAAATTTGTAAMATGATACTGTATTAAAATGTGGTAACTGACTTGGATGCATTTGGGCAGTGCAAGTTATATAGAAGCTTGAGTGGGTGATTACTATAGTGTACATTTCTCAAGTGAATAGTTGGATCTATAAATCAGCTTTGTGCATCATGCTTACGGGAAAGTACTTAAACCATTTGTTTGTGACGCAGGTAGTGAATGAACAGCTGGTCAGTCAGAGGCTAGAACAGGAGTGCTGGTATTTCTCTCTTGTTACCCTCCACTGTGGAGTTTTGTTTAACGGGAAGGTGAGGATAGATGTTCAGGCTATGGGCTGCCATATTCTGGTCCCTGATAGCAATTTTTCACATAGCTGAGTCTGAGCTGAGCTCACTGAGAACACAGCAGCCCATGTGTACGTGTACGTGTCCAGTGGCCACTCACAGAAATGAGGCATGTATGTGCAAAAAACGCAAGCTGGCTTGCAGCTCGGGCCGGAGGAATGCATTGCCTATCTGTCAACGGGAGACTTTTCACTTTCTGGCAGTGTTCAGGAATTTCATAACCTGCAGATTGTGTGGATTTTAGAACACATTCCTAATGCCATAGTCAGCCCACTCCCACTAGCAGCACCTGTCCTTRAATATGAAGGGTCACTAGAAGACTAGTTAACCTTGATCCCTAMACTAACCTAAAGTTCCACAACCCAATCAAASACTTCTGTCCTGTTTAATTAACTAAAAGATACAAAAGTGTTTATTTAAAAAGCTGGCTTTAACCAAATGTGCTTCAATTTTTAAAAACATAAGATTTATAACATAAGCCAAATACAGTATAAAAAGTATGTGAAWTCAAAATATTAAAAAAGCMGGTTTTGATCGAAATTTATCTTCCAGTAATATACTTGGAGATGCTTGCTTTAAACAGGCATGATTACATTTTACAAGTAGAAATGTGAAATGGTTTTATTTCTATCCAACATTGGCTCTCATCTACAAAATCATATCGAGTTGGCCAGTTTAAAAAACATTTTTTGCTTTTACCAGATGTTATCAAGWTTGATCAAGGGTTACATGCCATAGTTAAATGGATATGGGACTAATAACTCGAGTATGTAAAAATGTCCACATTGTACTGTATTTTTGTAACATTTCATCATTAGAAAAAGAAAAGAGAGCTTAGATAGTCTTTACTCATAACCGGAGAAAAGGCTTTAAAATGTAATTGATTGATAGTAATAAAAATGCATTTAATTAACAGAACAGAAGTTAAATCAATAAATGAGTGATTATTTATTGGGTCGTGGAACAGCATTCACATACATAGCATCCCCTGTTAACCTAAGTCCAAGCTTCATTTTGTGAATGCTCCTGACCGTAGGCTTAGTACAATGAATCCCGGTCATGTGCTCCAGTCAACCTCAGACCCCAACAAACCACACAGTGACTTGTAAGCAATTGGACTGACTTTTTGAGTTTTTCAACTCAATTTCGAGGGTATCTCAGCAGCCAAGTGATACTTTTACTATTTTTACAACTTAATTTCCGATCACAGTAATTTACCGTTTTAAGGCAGGTTGTATTAACAGCTTGCCATTCGCATTCAGCCTGTTTGTAAAGGAATTATTCCTATTCCTATTTTGGTCCATATTGACATACAGTAATAGCATCATGCAGTTGGTGGAGATTTGGTGGCTGCACATCCATGATTTGAATCTCCCATTCCACAACATTCCGAAGGTGCTCTGGTTAACTGCTAACTGTGGAGACCATTTGAGTACAGTAACCTCATTGTCATGGTCAAGCAACCACATAGCTCAATATGATTTTAGCTTTGTGACATGGCCTGTTATCCTGTGGTCATATAGGGATGCGGGATATGGTCAGCAACAATACTCAGGTACACTGTGCATTTAAAAAGTTTGGCTCCCAGTTGGTACTAAGGAAGCCAAAGTCTGCCAAGAAACTTCCCTCTCACCATTACACCAGAATCACCAGCCTGAACCACTGATAAAAGGCAGRATGAATCCATACTTTCATGGTGTTTATGCCAAATTCAGACCCTAACATCTAAATGTTGCAGCACAAATCACGACTTATCAGACCTGGTGATGTTTTTCCAAACATCTGTTGTCCAATTTTGGTAAGTCCATGTGAATTATAGCCCCAGTTTCCCAATTCTTAGCTTGCAGTAGTGGCATCCGGTGTCGTCTTCTGCTGTAGCCCATCTGCTTCAAGGTTAGACGTGTTGTGTGTTCAGGGATGCTCTTTGATCTTAGTTKTAATGAGATATTACAGTACTTCAGTTAATGTTGCCTTTCTAYCAGCTTGAACCAGACTGGCCATTCATCTCGGACCTCTGGCATCAACATGGCATTTTCACCCAGAGAAATGACTCACTAATATTGTCTCTTCTTCAGTCCATTCTTGGTAAACCCTACAGATGGTTGTGCTGATCACAGTAGATCAACAATTTCAGAAATACTCAGACTAATCCATCTGGCACCAACAACAGTGCCACATTCCAAGTCAGTTCAATCACTTTTCTTCCCCATTCTAATGCTCRACTTGAGGTTCAGCAAGTCATCTTGATCAAGTTTCCATGACTAAATGCATTGCATTGTGTCATGTGATTGGCTGATTAGATATTTTTGTTAGTGAACATTTTGAACATGTGTACCTAACAAAGTGGCTAGTGAGTGTATATTTACATTACAAATCTAGACAGACATTTATTTTATACTGACAATATAATGACATCATCAGCTTTCTAGATAACTAATATCTATGTCTATGTTATTAACCCAGATATCAGATTTTGGTCCCCATGTCCCCTTTTTCCCATATTTCTCTATGGCCTTCGCCAAGAGCAYATGAATGCTGTTCTCTGTGTGGGGCCTGTGAATGCACCCAAAGCCTGATGGGCACCACCTGAGTGATGATTCTGTGTCTGCCAGAGCGTCTCCAGCATGGCTGACCTGCTGGGAACACAGTCACCCTCTGTGCTACCCCTTCCGTCGCACTGGTAATTAGAAAGGTCCGAGCTCACAGCACAAGCACTGCTCTGATGCTGTCAGGCCACATTAGGGTGAAGGGCACTATCCAGGGACACTAGCTCCCCTGTGGCTCCATCCTCGTTGTGGCCCAACACACCCCAGTGACCCCAAAGCACACAGCTCACACAAGAGTCACTCTCAGCCTGGATGGCTATTATTAGCCAAATGTGTTTGGCATTGCCTAAAGTGTGGCAGAAACCAGGTATGTGTGGCACATCCAATCATTGCTTAGACTCAGCTTAGTATTCTATGTAGTTCATATTGCTGCACATGCATGGTTAAGACGGCTGAAAAAAATACACTCATGTATTAACATATTTAAACTACAGAAATTTCACTCAAGTTGAACAAAAAATAAATATTGGTATGTTTTGGTTATGTTATTTACATAGATTTAAGGACTTTAAAATGTATTTATTTTAGTAAAATAGAMATTATACTAATATGTAAAGGTTACACAAGGCCAGATTATCTCCATTTTGTCTATACACTGATCAGCATTATGACCACTGATAAGTGAAGTGAATAACATTGATTGTCTTGTTACAGTGTAAGCTGGGATATATCTGGCAGCAATTAATTAATTTTTTTTGATGAAGTTAATGTGTTGGAAGTTTGACAAGGAGCAAACTGTGGTGGCTAAACAACTAGATCAGAGCAACTCCAAAACTGCAGCTCTTGTGGGATGTTGTCAATCTGCAGTGGTGAGGAACCAAAAGTGCTCCAAGGAAGCAGTGAACTGGCAGTTACCAGTGAACTGGCAACAGGGTCATGGGCGTCCAAGGCTTGTTGATGCACCGGAGGCATGTAGTCTAATCCAAAAGAAGAGCTACTGTAGCTCMAACTGCTGAAAATGTGAATACTGGTTCTGATAGAAAGGTGTCAGAAGACAAAGAGCATCACAGTTTGTTTCATAATTGGGTGCATGTCCGCAGACTTGCCCATGTTGAACTCTATTCACTGACAAACCTGTCCATGCAAGCATCAGAACTGGACACAGAGCAATTGAAGAAGCTGGCCTGGTCTGATGAAATCACATTTTATTTTACATAATGTACTATAGATGGCCAGGTGTGTGCGTCACTTACCTGGGTAAGAGATAGCACCAGGATTAATAACACAAAACAATTCTGATCTTTCATGTCTTTATTAAGACAACCATAAAAACATCATAGTGCTAGTGGAAAAAGTATGTGAAGTATCTTGAAAAAGTATCTGCAGTCAGGTATTAGCATACCTGGAGCCTTAATTCATTGTTAAAAGATTGCCAAAGACTCTGGTTGCTGTATAGATGTACACATGCTGGCCATTTTTAGCTTTGAAGGCAAGCATTAGGGTTTTGAATTTGATGGGCAACTACAGAAAGCCACTGCAGGGAGCGGAGAACTGGAGTGGTGTGGGACAGCTTGGGAAGGTTGAAAACAAGACGTGCAGCTGCATTCTGGATCAGCTGCAGAGGACATATGGTGGACAGAGGAAGACCTGCCAGAAGTGAGTTGCAGTAGGCCAGTCTTGAAATAACAAGGGACTGGGACRAGCACCTGAGTAGCCTGTGAAGAAAGAAATGGGTGAATTCTTCGGATGTTGTAAAGGAGAAATCGACAAGAGCAAGTAAGGTTAACCACGTATGTGAAAATTGATAGTTGATTGTGCAGAGTTATCCCAAGATTGTGAGCAGTGGCTGAAGGAGTGATTTGATTGTTGTCCAGGGAGCTTACAAGATCTTGACCGGTGAATTAATCAACAGGGATGAACAGAGGTTTGGTTTTGACTGAGCTTGAGCTTCAGATGACGTGCTGAGTGTCYGAGGAAGGAAAGGAGAGAATTAAGTTACATGTCATCTGCATAACAATGGTATGAAAAGCCATGCAATGATATGACCTTACCAAGAGRCYGGGTATAGATGGTGAACAGAAGAGGACCAAGGACTGAGCTCTGTGGGACACCAGTAGAGAGTCTACATGTGGCAGATGTGGATCCCCTCCATGTCACCTCATACAACCTACTGTATCTTCTAGGTAGGAAGCAAACCATTGCCATGCTGGTCCACATATTCCAATTCTTGTAAGAATAGATAATAGACTCTTGTGGTTCACTGTGTCAAATGCAGATGACAGGTCCAGAAAGATGAGGACAGATGACAGTTTAGCTGATCTAGCAGTACCGAGCTTTTCAATGACCGTCAGAAGGGCATTCTCTGTGCAATGTGTCAATCCGGATTCATGGGGATTGTTGGGGTTGTCCTGCAAGAAATAAAGAGACATCTGGTGGATAAACAATCCCTTCAAGAATTTTCAAAAGAAAAGAGAGAAGTAATACCAGGCAATGGTTGCTAATGTCTGCTGGATCCAGGCRGGGTTTCTTGAGGATGGGAAACCCTTGTTTTCTTAAAAGCAGCAAGAACATGACCATATGATATAAAGGCATCCAAGAAATATGACAGAGCTAAAGTAGACCTGCCAGTAACAATGGACTTCCATTCCTCTTGAACGATGTACAGGAAGCGCCTGGTTGTAGAAATTGCTTCCAGGAGGTGGGGGGGGGGGTCAACCAGTTATTAATTTCAAGGGTTTACTTACTTTTTCCATTACCATTTTGATTGTAGAATGAGTGTGCTCAAAAAAGACATGAAAGAGCAGATTTTTTGTGTGTTATTTTAGGCACATTATATTTGTCAATACACTTGACTTAGATGAAGATAAGATTGCATTTTATGAATTAGAAATTAATGCAGAAAACCATGAAATTCCAGAAGGTTCACATAATTTTTCTTGCCACAGTATATATGTTGAATTTCTTTTTTCTTTTTTCTCAGCACATACGCCTACATTTCTCAGCACATACACCTACATTTATATACACCTACATATATATATATATAATATATATATATGTTTCAAGAAAAGGTTCATCCTAGCCAATAAATACAGTACAGAGGCCAATTATCGCTTGGCGATGTCTCACAATCCAGATAGTGCCCTGGAAGTTTATAATCTTTGGTAACAAATAATTTAATACTTGAATGAATGAACAATGTTTGTATGGAGATGGGAAAGACATTTTCTCTGTCATGAGATTTCATACAGGCCATATTAAAGCACAATCAAGCTTTGGTTGAGAAGGCTTACCCAGTGGTGAGAGAGCAAGCAGGATTTTTCACACAGTGCTCAGATTAGTTTACCATGTGACCTGTGTGAGGATGGCGTCACCCACAGTACCAGACATTCAGACAGGAAACTGCAAAGGAACTTGTTGTTCTTCACATAGATAGGTTACTGTGGTTAACAATGTCCCCACTGGCCCTGCACGACAGCCATGGACCCGTAGAGAGACGTGCACAAAACCGAGTGCTCATTCCAGGCCTTCTTTTGTCTCCCTATGAATAATCTCCAGTCCCGTGAGGTAATCAAGCCTCTTAGACGAAGCACTCTTACAAAGCTTGTCATTTATCCCTATTAGCAATGCTGTTACCTCATTTTTTGGTTAACTCAAATTGCATGGAAAAGGAACAAGTCAGCATGGTCGAGGCCTTGCCAGCAGACTGAATTAGCTGTACAGCGGCACATTATGACTGCAGCAATTACGGTCAGTTAAGCTGCATAGATGCACATTGTATGCCTCCCTCGTGGTCTGGCGAGCAATGGGAAAGCCAAATAGTGSATGATGAGGTCATGATTATGCAAACGAACATTTATGGGATATGACACAAAGTGCTAACCCATGCACCATAACTTGCACACACAATTAGACTGGCACACGCACAAACATACGTACACACACCACACACACAGTCAATCAATGTAAGTACCATTTTTGAAGACTGAAGTGTTCCCTGTCTCTGTGTTTACTCAGTGTAAACAGGACATGGTGTGAGCCAGTAAGTGTTTATGTTGCTATAAATCTCCAATAGTATTAGAGTTCCCATGTTTTAATATGAAGGTTTATGAAGAATTAAAGTTTGGGCTGAGATGGACGTTCTGCCAGGCTGTCTTACAATCAATAATAATAAGGAGGATTAAAGCAGTAGCTTGACCAAAAATAATACATTTGCTAAACTTTTCCCTTAGATCAGATACAGTCTGCAGTTTGTTTGGCTTAGTTTATAACAGCTATTAAACTAGCTAATAAGTAAGTGAAACGTCTAGCTAGCTTATGAGCATTGTAAAGTTTATCGATAATTAAAGATTCACAGGTCTATTACGAGCCGTGTCTACTGTTCATCTATACTTATAATAAAACTGTGAAGCTGGCATGTTTGTACATTAAAGWTATTTGTGGAAAAAATATTTGGGGGGACATACTGTAAGATAAGTAATAGAACACATCAAGATGTTTTTTGCATTTTTTTTGTCTGTCTGGATGTTTGTGCACACATCATGTAAAAAATACTGAACGAAATTTAATGATGGTTACACAGGTTTATTTAGTTGAGCTTGAGGTAACATATAGGCTTTGTTTAATCGCAATCAGGCCAGAGGAAGAGAAGATATGCTACTTTTAATTTTAAAGTATATTATAAAATAAATCAACCTTGAAAAAATCATTAGTTCTTCTAAGAGGTGAAAAGTAATGAATTACATTTACTCGCGTTCCTGTAATTGAGTAGTTTGTGTGTGTGTGTGTGTGTGTNAGACCTGATCCTTATAAACCTGATGGCTTATGGAGTTACTGGTTGTCTCCTGGCTATTCATTTACTGAAGGTGTGTTTACTTTGTGTCCTGCTTAAAGAACATTGTCTGTCTCTCTGTCTGGTAAAATCAATCCACTTAACAGTAATGGATTCAAACATTTTTCCAGCTCCTTATCAAAGTAATATGGGTAATCGATGCTTGATAATTTGGCATTGTTASAAATCTGCTATAAGATCATTAATATATTACTTTTCTTCTGTATTCTCTCAGGATCCTCACTCCTTCTCTCCCTTCAGTACACTGTCATTTATTTAACTAATGGGATTTAGTTCAGTAACTCAGTAACCAGAGGTGGAAAGTAACGAATGACATTTACTCGCGCTACTGTAATTGAGTAGTTTTTTTTTGAGTACTTCTACTTTTTAAAGTAGTTTTTAAAATCTGTAATTTTACTTTTACTTAAGTATGTTTCGTTTGAAGTATTGTAATTCGCTACATTTAAAATAATTTTATTGAGTAAAAAAAAAAATGAATGAAAATGCAAAAAATTTTCTGCTAAATGCTTGGTTGCGCTCGCGTGTGTGTCTCGCGTCCTGGCCGCGCGCCGCTCCAGACTCTACTCCAGGTTTTCTGACTGTTTCCCCCACATCGGCATCTACCTGACCTTCCACACGGTCGCTTCCGCCCTGACAGTGACGTCATCAACCAGCGCCACCGTATATAAACCGGAGAGAGACGCGGGAAAGAGGAAAGAGATTGTGATTTTGGCGTTTTTATATTTTCTTTGTGACTTTTTGCCTCGCATTGACTTTGATTATTGCTTTGGTTGGGCTTTGTATATATTTGTAGATAGTTTCACTGTATGTTTGTGCGCTCACCAGTAGTAGGGGCGTGGCTGCCATTTATTTTGGGAAGAGGGAATTTATTCACTGTTTTTGGTTTCGGGAGTCAGGGAAGGTACCTGTATTTTTGTTTGTGTGTGCGTGTGTGTGTGTGTGTTTTTTTGTAGGTAATCTAGCTACTAAATATAAATACCATTTAGTTTATTATTTTGGCCTGGGTCCACCCTGAATCTGATCCTCCTCCTGTTGTGTGTGTGTGTGTGTGTGTGTGTATTTTTGTAAAGCAATACAAACATCATTATGTCATCATTTAATGACTGGATCTGGTTCTTTCTGCCACCATTTCCATACAGTTTATAATAGAACCCTGAACCATTCTTTGGCTGTTCAGCCCAACACTACACTGGGACGTAACGCCATATTTAAGTGACCACTTTGATTTTAAAGCACAAGAAAGACAATAGCTTTGTTATGCAAAGGTGTTCCTTCAGTTAAAAACAACTAGTTTGAGATTTATATCTGCTTATCTTTTTTGAACTACGCTAGAATGCCTCATCCCACCCCGCTGTTAAAAAAAAAGAAAGTAGCTCAGTAACGTTTACTCTGAGTAAATTTTTTATGATCTATTTTTTACTTGAGTAGATTTTTATAATGGTAACT
>QMIH01002000.1:5601-18193 GCA_003987875.1 Clarias batrachus
AACGTCCCCCAGTAAAACTAGTCCCGTCCCAATAGTGCTTAACTCTACACAGACATACAGACTATATGCTGTTCTTATCTTCAGGAGACTCACTCTTTTCTGTGATGGCCATGAAAGAAGCTGGCCCACTCGAAGCAGGTCTTCTTACTGCCCACCCAAAATACAGATGGGATGCCCACCACCAGCATCATCAAGTACTTCATGAGGAAGAGGGCAACATTTGGTCTGCTCATCTGCTCCACCTGGATAGACAACAAGCCAATACTCCGATTTTGTACAATATTTTRTCATATTATAATGTTTTTTTGAGGTGGCAAAAATATMTTTTCCTACCCAGCCTTCATTTCTCAGGCACAATATTAAACAAGAACGGTTATAATCATCTATTAGACATTTCTGAAAACAGTTGGACTGAATCGAGTGGTGGTTTCCATGCATTACCATGGTTCCTTTGAAATGGAAACGTGAATGATGCAAAAAATGACTGCGTCAGTCTAGKAACATGATTTCCATGCAGACTACAGAATTATTTGCACTTTTGTATAGAAATACAGTATATGTGGCGGAAACCATCCGGGGTTTATGAGCTTGATTTTTTCGAAAAATATATAAATAATTCTTATTCATAAAAAAAAGTAATAAAACATGCATATCACAATCATTGACATCTAGTGCTTTGAGCCGGCTCKCTCTGCTAACATTAACAGCACAGAGTTTACAGGGTAACTTTACACCTTGGTCCAGCGTGACCAAAAACATTCTCAAATGACTACAAATAGTGGTAAGAATAATACCAAGCTGTCAAAGAGGAATACAAGTTAAAAAAAAAAAATGGATTAGTAATCCTTGTGCTGGTGAATCGGAGTCTGGGTATAAATACAAGTTCTTGTCACCTGATACTTTTTTATAACCAGGTAGTAATGGACAACTGCTTAACAGATCCTAAACATTAAAAACCTCAAATATACGGTATGAGAATTTGCTGCAGTTGTGTTTTGTACATAGAGTGCCAATAAGTATGTGATGTTTTGTTAAACRGAGTTTCTTGGTATAAATTTAAATCAATTCAAATCTCAAATCACATTCAAAGTTAATGCCGAAACACACACACACACACACACGTGTGGAGTAGTGTTGTAGAGTGTGTGGAGTGTAGTGTAGTGTTGTAGATAATCCGCTGTACACACATACAGCTGCTCGTGTGCTCATCTTCTGCACCAAATTTACATTATCCTTTAATATCTACATTATACCTTTAATTTGTATTGTAATTAATTTCCAGCAAGGAATTTTCTGAAGGAAATATGAGAGAAAATCATAATGCGTAACAAAGAATGCGGGTGAACGTATTGAATTAAGAGCTAATGCAAGTAATAGTWTGCTTGAGGCATGTGGGAACCACAGTGATGCATTATGGGAGGTTTATTACAAGACCACATGACTTAAATATGCATTTTTTACATTTCTGATTATATTTACCTTATTTTTTAGTATACACTTTTGCGTAACCTACCTTGAACGGGCAGGGGATGTGGTAGTTTCTGCACTGCTCCTGCACCCAGGTTATCTCCCACACTGGCCTATAGCTCTGCTCATACATGAAGCAGCCAATCACGGTCAGCAGAGGCACCAGGTACAGCACAGAGAACACACCTATGCGGATCATGAACTTTACTAGCTTGTCTTGGTTCTCCTTGTCCAGTGGGATCTCCATGCGGACACGGTTCAGTGCTACGATGCCGGCCAGTAGAAGCACGACTCCAGCAGTCACAGCCAGAGCTAGTGGAGCCAGGAGGAACCAGCGCAAAGCGGTGAGGTCGTAAAGACCCACGAAGCAGACACCACTCACACCATCACCTTCCACACTGTTCAGTGCCATGAGCGTGACGGTCAGCAYGCCAGGCAGTCCCCAGGCTACTGCATGAAACAGCAGTGCTTTCTTTTCAATTGCTTCACTGCCCCACTTGGGTACTGCAGCTAGGAACCATGTGACAGTCAGCACGACCCACCACACACTGCCCGCCATGGTAAAGAAGTATAATGTCATAAAGAGCAGCGTACACGCCTTGTTATGCGAGCCCTGGGTGACCGTAGCGGCACGGAAATGTCCTGGGGAAGCCTTATTGCAGGCCACACGCTCCTCTAATAGGAAGCCCAGGAAGAAGACCAACGACACCATCATGTAGCAAATGGAGTAGAATACAATGGGTCGCTCTGGGTATCGGAAACGACCCATGTCAATGAGAAAGGTTAGAAAAGTGAAAAGCGTGGCCGACAAGCAAATGATGGACACCACAGCGATGAAGTAGCGGGCAAAGACAAGCTCGTCCCTGCTGAAGTACATATTTGGGCACGGGGGCGAGCAGTCACGAACACCTAAGAATCTGTAGCCCAGCTCGGGGTCGACCTTCAGCTCACGTGGGCACCAGAAGCCGTAGTCACGGTGTACTGACCCAGGAGATTCCTCTGTGGAGTCAGTACTCGAAAGGAGGTCCTCGGCTCGTGGATACGGCTCGTCACATTCAGGAAACCTAAGAAATGATCAGGAATATACGATCACTATTTTGTCATCTCTATAACAGAAGTATTAAAGAAAAAGGAAGAAACTAGAGTAAACAACGGACTAGACGAATACAAGTACAGTATAGTATACATAAATACATACATGTACATGTACAGTACATGGCCATCTAATTCATACTTTACCGGTTACAGGCCATCTCTTCAGGCCAGCTTAATCCAAAGATGTCCATCAGCTTGTAGCAGTCTCTCTTGGCCCTCTGGCACAGATGGCGACATGGCAGGGTTACACGRCCATACTCCATRCACACAGGTGCGTAGAGTGCACAAAGGAATGGACGCATGTCAGCCGAGCATTCTAGGTTCACCATGGGGTGGAAGGGCTAGCAGGGAAGATGGATTTATTAAGGCATCACTAACAGTAGCTTTCATGGCACAACACAATCATAAGCATTTATAAATAGGTAATGGGTTGTCTACACTTTACTCATTATAGAATCCCAGTGTGCGTGTGTGTGCACGTGTGTGGTGTTTTAATAGTCGGTGACATTCCAAAAACTCTATCCAGTCTGTATTGTTCTTGCCAGGGTTTATTTCTTATAGGTTCCAGTAATCCATTATGCAAATTACAGGCTATGGACAAAAACTTATGATCACATGATATATACTGTAAAGCAAGTCCCCTACATACGAACATTCGTGCTGCAAATTTTTGAAAATGCGAGCATGGGGTTTATGCATGTTCAATAGAGCAAGTTATGGCACATCTCTCGCATACAATATCATGTGCGTCCCAGGATGTGCACGAAGCAAGTGTAAAAGCAGCCGTGATGAAGCTGGTACGACTAAGAAGTGCTAAGCAGTAACGATGGAGACAAAAGTGAAAATAATTGAGATAATGGAACAAGGTGAAAAGATGGCAGATGCTCATTCTTTTCACATGAATCGTTCAACCATCGGCGCAAGTCTTACAAGATCATGGAACATGTTAGCTTTATACTCTATATATCCAATTGTGCTAGTATCCCAGTATCTAGGCTATGCTTGTTGGACTTGCGAACAAAGGGGGTGGGGGGGTGGGGGGTTACATGGTAACATAATGTAGGCCAAAAACAATTCTTGTGAAACTAAATCGCCAAGCCCCACCCCACTTGAAATAAAGCTCCTTACTCAGGAGCTCAGGATGGTCAGAAAGTGACATCAAATCAACTTGGCTGCTCACAGCATCACCTGTGAACAATGTCCAGCGATCAATGCTCACGTCTAACCTTTAAATGAGTTGTTCTATATAAACAAGCATTTACTTTAGGTTACAGTTAGCTGGCCAGCCACTTGCGAAAATTTGTTTTACATGAAGTGATACAGTGGAGGTAGCAAATTAAGCTATTCTGATGAAAGCATCATCAAAAGCAAAAAAAGGTGTCACGGGAGAGTCAGGGCACTAACTCAGTCCAGGCTGTACCCCAGTATCAGTCTATTGCAGGGCACACGCACACACATTACAGGTAAACTGTCAAGTCAAGTCAATTTTATTTACATAGCGCTTTTAACAATTGACATTGTCGCAAAGCAGCTTTACACAGTTGGACGACTGGACAACGTCACGACCCGCCAAGCCACAGCTCCACCATGATTACCTGCGCACGGCAGCTCACTGCCTCATTCTGCACTCTGCACACCAGTGCTCAATCAAAAATTACCTCCCTACTTAACTCACACTCAGACTACACTTCCTCGCCACATTGTTGTGCACTCACCATGTCCAATATTCCAGATTTTTTTCTAGTCTTTCGACCTCGCCTAGTTTCAAGAACCTTGCCTTCACCTCACATCACAAACCTTTCACCATCTCGGATTTCCCTGGTAATGACCTTCGGAACCGTTTTCGACCACGAGTCTGGATCATGGACCCTCCCGGTACTCTTTGTTTCCGACCTCTGCCTATTTCCCAACCATAAGTATACATCAGAATCACCTCAGAGCCTGCTCAAGCTCAAGTTACGCATGCCAGCTCATGTTTGCCGTCATCGCGGAGCTCCTTTGCCTCGTGCCGGCGCATTGCTCACTGTGGAACTCAAGCCCTGCTGAGACCAAGCTTCTAAAGTAACTCTCATGTCTGCCTTATGCACGGATTGAAGCATGCTTTTTCATAAACCTCGAGATATCCTCATCTGCACCCTGCCTGAAAAGCCTTATCTATCTAATCTGCACGTCATCAGTGTGAGGAAACCTATCAGAGAGGACATACATTTCAACACTGTGCTGATGACATAGTGCTTGGGCCCTAACAATCCTTAGAAGACCAAGCGGGCAATCGCACATTTATGACGTCAGCACTATTGAAACTTCATTATCAGAGAGATGGCGATGACGTCATAGTCATGTTGTCATACTGGTCATGTCATAGTGCTTGGGCCCAAATAAATCAAATAAAATGTTGCTCTATATAAAATTAGCCATAAAAAAACAAAAGAACAACAACAACAAAAAAACCCAGTACATTACTGTATGTGTTTTTTTTTTTTTTTTTGATTTTTCCCCGATTTTCTCCCTAATTTAGTCGTGTCCAATTCCTCCCCGTCACTAGGGGGCTCCCACATTAAGGCTACTACTACCACTCAGCCGGGAGGGCCGAAGACTATCACGTGTTTCCTCCGAACCACGTGACGCCAGCCGACCGCATCTTTGCGAACTGCTCGCTCGCGCACCGTTGGGGGCGGAGTCACACACTCGGAGGACAGCGCTATCCGCTCCTTCTGTTGCGCGAGCTCACAGCGGGCTCTGAAATGTCCAAAATCAGGACAGTTCTTGAAAACCTGGGACAAACGTTAGCTACACCACGACATGATCACGTCATGCTCTTCTGCTTATAACAGTGTCAACCAACAGACCTCTGCATACTTAACGTTCACCTACATTTGCAATTAATATAACCGGCGTTGAGGAAAAGTTTCCTGGTCACTGACCGGAGTGCAGTAACGGTTATTATCTACCAGATTAAAGTCAGGTCAGATAGGCTTTTATTGTCATTTCAACCCTATACAGTTCAGTACACAGTGAAACAAAACAAAACCTTCCTCCATGACCAAGGTGCTACATACATCCAACATAAATGTACTGTAACTACATAAAGCTACAACACAAATTACCAGAACTAGCTAGCTAGCTGACTAGCTCAGAAATGACAGATTTACTTTTTTTTTTTTTTTAATTAACAGAGAACTATCGATTGTAACTTCAGCCCTGAAAAACAATTMAAATTTGTTGCCTAATTTTAATTTCAGAATTATCTTTACAAGGAAACAGTTTATTCTAGACGTGTTTAAAGGTTAAAACAGAATTCTCAGGTACAACAGTGCCAAAATGCCTCAAAGCAAAATAGCATGTTGAATTACATCACCTTAACAATTTTTTTTTCTTTTTCCGCATTGCAATTTGATCTGACTGGAAAAAATCCTTACAGAATTTATAATGCTTGAAAGTTTTGGCACTGCAAATTGTGGTTGTATTTCTCAAATACTATGTACAGTAATGTAAGCATATAAATTCAATGCAAAAACATTAACAATACTAAACTGCTGTTCGAAAATATATTAAATTGTCGAAAATACCAGCACCATTATTTTTCAGCCTCACAAATGTATTTTTTTCATTCCTGCTTCCTGTGCCTTCTACCTCACAGGAAACTACTTTCTGATCGGAACGCAGCACTTCTATCTAACTTGCAGGTTGCCATTTGAGCGGCAGAGAAAAAAAAAATGATGTCATGCGCTAAAATGCTCCCTCCGCTGTATTCATTAAAAAGCAAGAGAGATGGTTTTCCTTTGCTCTAGTCTTGGTAATGCAAATACAGTAACAAGATGGGATTAATTTCCTCAACTTCTGTGGCAAATTTCTGTACATGATTTTCAGGTAGCAACTAAGCAGGCATCGATTGAGCAAGTGACTCCACAGTACTGCAGATGGCTTTCTGCTCTGTGCCCAGAAGGATCAAGACAGTTCTGAAGAATAAATGACTTGGTACTTAATATAGATTTTAATCATGATGACCATTACTTAAAAAATGGTTTATTTTAAAATCCTATGGTTTATTTTAAAATGGTGGTTTTAGCTGTTTAACATAAGCGTTTTGACGTTTTGATTTTAATTATTTTATTTTAAAGCTTGGCATTCATAAAAATTGGATCGGTATGTGTATTCTCTGTTTGAGTATTAGTATTAAAAAGAACCTCTAATGTAGTTTCTCTGTATCATGACACTAGACTTTTAATTTTCGAAAGATCACAATGAAATATCTCAGAAATATTTACGAAAACGTCAGGAAAAGACTTTGTAACTCTTATAATCCCACTCAGTGTACGCAGTTCAAATTTCATATAGCTTTAAAAATATAATCTTGATTTTGTTGTGTTTATGTAAATCAAACTCCCTATTCTCTTTGTCATCACGGCTGCCCAGATCTGTGCATATCCATCCCGGTGTCATGGCAACCAGTTATCCAGGCAAGGGCCCGCATTTAGTAAGAGGTCTTTATGGAGTGAGGTCAAAGGGCGTGGTGGTGGAGGGGAACCACCTCCTGAGGGAGAAAAAAAGAGTCCTGTTCTTTTGTTGCAAGACAATTGGGACTTGTTTCCAAAGCAACTGAGCTTCTTTATGTGGGGGAGGAATGACAAAAAACAGAGAAAGGAGGAGGAGGAGAAGAGGAGCAGACAGTGGAAAAAGAACAAAAGACAGCAGGATGGAAGGGGGAATGATGGGTAAGCCGCTGGCTCGGGTAAATGCTACTGAATAGTCGAGGTGTAAAATATGAATAAATGTTTATTAATGATGTTGCTGATCAGGAGATGATAAGACAGGTATGGCATAATGAGTAAACAAAACAAGAACATAGAGTAGTAGTTACACAGAACGGTATATCCCTTTTGTGTACAGACTACCCTTAAGATGACAGTGCAGCATATTAGTAGAAATAGACAAAAATCAATAATAACGTCATGTTAACAGTGGTCAAGTTTTAATGTCTCGTTGCAGGCTAAAAAAAAATACAAAAACTGGGCCATTAAATCAGCACCGAGTCCATGACAACATTAATCCTGCTCAGATATCCCCGTCTCTGTGAGCACAATGCTCCCTCATCCCCAACAGCCCTTAAGCAAACGTCTCATTTCACAAGTGAGGTTATTTAGAGTTCATTCTACAGCCGTGCACTTCAACCATTTTCACCAAAGCAAAAATTCTGACCTGATTGCTTTTTCTTTCTTTCTTTTTATTAAAAAAAAAAAGCAATTGTGCTTTTTAAAAAATGCTTTTTTTGATGCCTGCGGACCTTGCAGAACTTCCAGCGACTCATGTCCTACTCGTCTGTTATTTCATTTTATTTTACACAATCAGCAGGAAAGTTGTATTTGTCAAGCTCCAAGTTGTTCACAATGACCAACCAAACACAGGCTGCTATGGTTTAAGGTGATGTGTGGCACATGTTGCTTGTCAATAAATACAGTCGTCAATTCATGGGATTCCTCTTCCTGTAATTTCAATACTTAATTGTTGTTAGATATAGTTTAATAAATAATGCTACATGATAAGGCTTCAAGGAGACCCTGTAATCTGTATCGGCCAATACAGCTTCTAGTGATCGGAGATCGGCCCCAAAAATCCTGATCGGAGCACMCCTCATTTTAATGATCTTTTTCGAGTCTGTCCAATGCCCCCTACATTGTTATTGCTTAGCACGTCTTAGGAAAATGTAAGGGGGTTACATTTTCCTAAGAAGTGCTAAGCAATAACAATGGAGACAAAAGTGAAAATAATTGAATGGCAGATGTTCATTCTTTTCACATGAAGCGTTCAACCATCGGCACGATTCTAACAAGATCATGGAACATGTTAGCTTTATACTGTGTGTAGCCAATTGTGTTAGTATCATAGTAGCATAGGCTTGTTGGACTTGCGAACAAATTGGGGGACATGGTTAGTGGTTAGCAGAGTCATCTTGCACCTCCATTTTTTTCGGGGTCGATTTATGTAAATGGAGTTTGCATGTTCTCCCTGTGCTTGGCAAGTTTTTTTTTTTTCTGGGTGCTTCGTTTTCCTTCCACAGTCCAAAGACATGCACATTCGATTAACTGGCGTTCCCAAATTGTCCGTAGTGTGAGTATGTGTGTGTGCCCTGCGATGGATTGCCACCCTGTCCAGGGTGTACCCTGTCTCATGCCCCAAGTCTCCTGGGATAGGCTCCAGTCACCCCATGACCCTGTACACAGGATTACTGTAAGTGGTATAGACACTGAGACAAGATGATTAGAATTAATTTTTTCATTCTTAATTTTTAAGCAACTATTAAGATGTCCTCAAAATTAATTATGACTAAATATATTTATGTTAAATTAAGTATACGCGTGTGTTAAATATAAATCTACTTGTGTCCAGTTGTATGCTTCCTCAGTAAATATTTTAGACTTTAGAAGATCTTGTTACAAGGAAGAATGTTGGGAAAGGTTTAACCATCATAGCTTAAAAAATTCTTAGGAATAATATGAAATTCATTATAACAAAGCGACACAAGCCAAACATGAGAACTATGAGACAAGAAAATCTATGGAAAAGATTTTGTTTTATGATCAAACTAAACTTGAGCCAACAGGTCAAAATATTTGCCAGAAACCAATGACAGCCCAACACCAATGTAGCACAGCTTTAATTATTAAGATAGATTCATGTTCTAGGGGATTCCGCTGGAGGAACTGGAATGATCATTGCCATCAAAGAAAACATGGATGAAATCAAATATAAGAAACTGTTGAAGAAACAGATTCAAGAAACAGATTCTTGCCTGTTCTATTTCAGGCAAGAATCTGCATCTTGAGCTAGCATACTGTTTACCACTACCAGAATACACAATTTCGTTTGATTTGTATGAAAAATTTAGATGCCAAAATGTAAATGTCAGAAACACACAGACACAAATCTGAGATAACTGAGATAACTCAAATCTGTAACTGCTGCAAAAGTTCATTTCACACTCAGGGGGTCAATACTTTACAACTAAACACCTTTTAGAATTGTTTTTTAAACAATTCAAAGGGTATTCAGATTTAAAATTAATCTAAATACTTTATATTCAATTGCTTTCTGTGAAAGGCRTGAGAAACATTTCATTACTCAACAGCAAGAGTAATACCTCATCATATTTTAATTTATATTGCATTTAATAATGTTTAAAAAGCACACAGATTGTAATGAAAGGTAAACGAAAGACACCATGTGTCTGTACCTCCATGGCAAGGGCTGCAGTTTGCTGATCGTAGTGATTAAGCAGGTTGGGCATGAACGTGGTGTTGTAGGGGAGACCCTGGCACATCCGCAGCATGATGGGCTCACACGTGAACATGCTGTGGCTGCCTGCTGACCGCATGTTGATAGCTGTGCATGTTGTTAGCATGGAAAGCACACCCCAAACAAGATCCATTGTCCTAAACCCAGCCAAACACATAGCAGGAAAGAAATGGTGTCACTCCAGGCTGCGTTTCAATGAAGGATCGGTGTGTGACTGCGTATTACACCAGAGTTGCCTCAYTGACTTGGGGAGAACCGAAATATTCTGGAGCTGGTGTCAGTGATCTCCATTGTCGTTTTAAAGATGTTCTAACTAGAGTTCCATCTTTTACTGTACTTTTTTTTTTTTTTTTTAACTTCTTTTACTGCCTCACCATATCTGTAAAAGAAAGATCAACTGTGATTACAAGCAAAGCCTTTGACAAATGATTCACTTAATGGACATAATGCTTTAGATTWCTTTGGTAATCAGAAAACCAGTTTACAACCTATATACCCTAAATACCAAATTACACTCTAAATATTTATCAGCTTAGATACAATTAAAATAATGTAAAGACAGAGTGATTGTAGTGGAGAATGCTTTTGGCCCAAGGTGCCGCTTTACCTCACAGACATTGCTCAAAACAGAATAAATACTGACAATAAAAGAAGAAAAAAAAAAGTAATGTTAAAAATATCCTTTGATATTTTTGGTACACATATTGTACATAATCAAGTATGTAGACACTTTTTTTAAATATAGATTTATAACAAAGGCGGCACGGTGGTGTAGTGGTTAGCACTGTCGCCTTGCATCGCCAGGGTCCGGGTTCGATCCCCGTYTCTGTGTGCATGGAGTTTGCATGTTCTCCCCGTGCTTGGTGGGTTTCCTCCGTGTACTCCGGTTTCCTCCCACAGTCCAAAGACMTGTAGGTTAGGCTAATTGGTGTTTTCAAATTGCCCGTAGTGAGTGTAYGCGTGTGTCTGTGCCCTGCGATGGATTGGCACCCTGTCCATGGTGTATCCTGCCTGCCATTTATAACATCGATTACATATATCTGTGAAATAAAAAAACAAACTGGTAGGCCACAATGTGTTTGAATCCTATTTATTRTACTACATAGTTGTCATGTTTGTTTAAACTTTTAAAAGCATTGRAAAATTAGAGCTGTTCGATGTTCTTGGATTATGGTAAGAAAAAAAATCTATATTAGAAGAAGTCTTTGCTATAATTATTTTTTGGAATTCATTCATCATGGATTTTGGAGAGAAAATATTTGTGTGTGTATGATCCCAGGAACCGCACACCCACAGTGAAGCACAGTRACGGGAGCATCATGATATGGAGCACCATGAAAAAAAAAACATTAAATGGATATTAGAGGAACGAAGATTGATAATATTACCAAATATTACCCTCAAATATTACCCTCATCATATCACATTTAATATTTACTAGGGTGACTCAAATAAAGGTGGCACGGTAGCTTTCATTAATGATGCACCTCCAGGGTCCGGGTTCGTTTCCCGCCACTGTGTGCATCGAGTTTGCATGTTTTCCCCGTGCTTGGTGGGTTTCCTCTGGGTACTCCAGTTTCCTCCCACATTCCAAAGACATGCAGAGTAGGCTAAACAGTGTTCTCAAATCACCTATAGTACATGAGTGTGTGAGTGCCTTGTGACGGATTGGCACCGCCTCCAGGGTGTACCCCGCCTTGTGCCCCAAGTGTCCAGGGATAGGCTCCAGCCCCCCCACCTCCTAACGCACACATATACATACATACACTATATATATATATATATATAAAATGTGTGCAAATAATGTCTCACAAACGTGTATTATTTTTTTCTACACTCCATTACGTGCAAGGCCGTGCAGTGCAGTGCATGCGTTGAAGCGCTGAACGATTTTTTTTTTTTTTTTTACAAAGAAACATCAACTGAATTGTCGCATTTATGTCCCATTTTTAAAATGTTCATAAGGTTTATTATTTGACTCTCTCTCTCTCTCTCTCGTGCATTAAAGTAAAATGCAACGTGTATGTCGTTCCGCGTCCTCCGTGTAGGAGAAAGMAGCTTTTAGCAAACACATGAAAAAGGGAAAAACAAGATGCATGCATCCGAGAGGTACCACTCAACGCTTCGAATGGATCGAAGCAGGAGTGCGCGAGCCATCTTTTTTCCCCCGGTCCCGGTTTTAACCCGATTGTATGCTCTCGTTATAAAATGACAAATGAGGAGAAGGGTGAGCTACCTGTAAATAGGTCTCCGCTGGCGTCGTCTCCKGTTCCTCTGGTTCCTGTTTTAACGCATGCGGGCCACGTTACTTCTCCGCACGGGGTGACTCGCGCGCACAGTCTGTACGTGTGGAGGAGTGCGCGTGGTGGTGGTGGTGGTGGTGGCGCGCGTTCATCGCTACGACATCGAAGCACTGGCGTCACTCAGCGCGAGCGCTTATATATATATATATTAAAAAAACCTGATAACCACGACAGTATGTGAATAAAGCTGTGATGTAGAATGAGCTACCAGCGCTGAGGGCGAGTAGTATGCTGTAGAGGTGGTGTAATGTCGGGCTGCCCAGGGAGGTGTGAACATTAAGAGGCGGCGCAAAAACAACCTCTATGGAAACCAGTAAACTAAGAAAGGTTCASTGGTAAAGGGAGATCCTGAGTGTTCGTGACTCCTTCCTTCGTCGCTTCTGTGGGATCCTGTTGACGGTATGTCATCTCCTGGTTCGTCTGCAGAGCTCGGG
>QMIH01002000.1:58471-70971 GCA_003987875.1 Clarias batrachus
AGTAGTGTAGAAAGTGTTCATTCGCCACCATCTGGAGTTTGCTGGTTCTATTCCCAGTAATGTTGCAGCAGTGCATACCCGGTGGTGTCGAGAACAGATTGGCCGTGCCCGCATACCTGGCTTACCTGCCCTTGCATCTCTCACATCTCACGTCATGGGCMTGCTGGGCACACACAAGCAGAAGGGACGGATGGCGCTTTCTTCCGAGCGTTACACCACTTGAACTAGTGTCTCATGTCTCGGAGGAAGGATTGTCTTCGCCCTCCCTGATTGTTGGATGTCGCTTTGATGAGAGTGTCTGACAATAAATTCGATCTAATAAATGGGCAAATCTGAGAAGCCATTTTATAGAACTTCGACGGCACTGAGCTTCATTATGAAGAGCAGGCTGAATAACACCAAAAATCTGTGTGAGTGTTTCAGACATGGTCATGCTATTGAACTGCTGTATATTACATGAAACGCCTCTCTTTCTTTCTTTTTGTTTTCCTTCTGTTTTCTTCTTCTTCCAGAAACCAAATGGGGAATCTTTTAAAAGTGCTCACTTGCACAGAGCTTGATCAGGGGCCAAACTTTTTCCTTGACTTTGAAAGTGAGCAGAGCTTTTGCCTGGCCCAGTCTGTCCTTCCTGCTGTCTACTAAATCTCTGCATGTCTGTTTGTCTGTACTGTATTTGATRGACACAAAGCCAAACCCTTTGATCATGACGATTTCAATAAATTGCCCTGCAGACATTATTCTCAGAGAGAACATTAGCGTGTGCAAATTGGATGGATTTATATTGGGTGTGGTTTTCAAACACAAAACTGTTCTCGCAAGATGACACCTTGCACCTTTTCTTTCCCCACTTGTTATGGTTTGCAGATGAGTTTGCGCACATGAGCATGCATCCTGTTTTGTATATGTTACAGCCACTTGTTGTCACACCACCAGTAAAAGGCTGAGATGCATGGCACAATAATTTACACTCTTGCTCTCTTATTAGATGCCTTTTGCCATTTGCATGCTCTTACATCCTTTCTGTCTGTACTAAAACTAATGTGTCCTGTGAATATCTAATGTACAAGTTCCTGTTTTCACCATGTTCTTTACATTTCTTCACATGTATGGAAATGGAAATAATTCAGAAGGCTATGTAAAATGTATACTGTTTTTTATTTGTWTTCTGTTATTTGTTAGGTCTTGTGTATAAATAAGTATGTATAAGTAAGTTTCTGGATGTGTATTAGATGCACAGCCCACAGAGTGTGAGCGTGATGTGTGGAACCAGGTGAACGCTGTCCTCCAGGAGTCTGAGAGCATCCTGTCACTCCTGCAGGCATATAAGGGAGCGGGACAGGAGATACGAGATGTAGGTCACGCACGCACGCACACACACACACACTGTATATGTACTCCTAACAAGCTGCAGCATTAYTCAATGGCTTTGTGTTTTTCAGGCTATACAGAATCCCAGCGATTTATTGCTTCAAGAAAGGGCGTGGAACTCTGTGTGTCCCCTCGTCATCAGACTCAAAAAGTTTTATGGTTTCTCACTGAAGCTGGGTAACTCTCTGACCATTCATCTCTAAMTCCTTTTGCGTAAAGCACACGGTTCATGGATTGTCTCTYYTWTTGGTGCAGAGAAAGCCCTGCAGAGCCTGTTGGAGTCGCTGACCTGTCCACCTTACACCCCCACTCAGCATCTGGAGAAGGAGCAAGCCCTCGCCAAGCAGTTCGCAGAGATCCTGCACTTCACACTTCGCTTCGATGAGCTCAAGGTGCATGTTTTACTCCGCTTGTTTAGAAGAAGTGCTTTAATTCCATGCGTTCTGCTTGATTTTAACTGATGGAGTATATTTATTGTTTCTTCAGATGCGAATTCCTGCTATCCAGAACGACTTCAGCTACTACAGGCGAACGATTAGTCGAAATAGAATAAATAACATGAATGTAAGAAGCCATTACTCTTTCTAAAATGCTTTTAAAGAACAGATGGTCATAAGGTTTTGGCTTTTATTCCAACCGGTTTCCTTGTTCACCACGTTCCTCAAAATGTCTAAATGCATGAGATCCACAGATCTGCAGCCAACACAACCATTTTTCCTTTAATCACGGACTGATGCAAGAGAAAATGGCGGTATGTTTTTGAAAAAAGAATGAATTTAGTCAGCCGAATTCACAAATGATCCGAATGTACTGAATGACTAGGTTTCCCCTGGCTTTTTCTTCTCTGATGGCACGTACATAATTCAGGACTTTTTATGACTCCAGAGTCCTGATCTTAATGCCATTGAAAGTCTTTTACATATTCTTGTAACAGTGCTAGTGATGGGTCGTTCATGAACTATTCATTCCTTGTGAACAAATCTTTAATGTGAATCAGAAGAACGAGTAGTCTCTTGTGGGGGGGGGGTAGGTATTGTTGTGATCATGAAAATAACAGTAGAGGAATCAGATAAATGACTCCTGGGTGCTAGAGACTTGTGCTTTTTGTTTCAATTATTCATAGCTGGACATTGAAAACGAAGTCAACAATGAAATGGCAAACAGAATGTCGCTATTTTATGCTGAGGCCACTCCGATGCTGAAAACCCTAAGTACAGCGACTACGAACTTTGTCACTGAGGTAATGCTCTCCCTTCTGCTGCCATCCTAAATAGTTTTCCTCTTGAAGGATGTGACCAAATCTGAGCAGTCATTAAACTTTTTAGTTGTAAAGATCCCAGTCTTAGAGCTCCACAGCTCTGTTTGGCAAAATCTTTATGGTTGGAAAAAACAATTAGCTTACAAGTCGAATCAGGAGTGTTCCAGCACCTGTGCAGTATTAAAAGCATTCCTTCTCTCTCCTTGTAGAATAAGACGCTGCCTCTAGAGAACACCACAGACTGCCTGAGTACCATGGCCAGTGTGTGTAAGGTCATGCTGGAGACTCCGTAAGTAACTCTAAAGAAGCACCCCAAAAATCATCACAAAAGAGAGAAACTGTTAAAGGGGTTCCACACTGTTAAATACGTCAACTCTTGGTATCAGTATGTACACAATCTATTGTAGAGTTACACTGCAGAGTGCAGAGATCTGTAATGGTGTCAAAATCTGTCATTTCCTCGGCTGCAAACGTATATTAGCTATAAAAATTAAAGTAAGCCAGCTCATTACAGTGAAACCTCGGATTGCGAGTGACTCGGTTTACGAGTGTTCCGCAAGACGAGCAAAGATTTTTAATCAATTTTGACTTGAGAAAACGAGCAAGTCTTGGTTTATGAGTGCTGAGTATCATGCATCACGCATGCGCTCTTGTTTTGACATCAAGTGTCACGTGATCACAACTGAGCCAATGATTTTTCTCTTGCGCTGCGGAATTGTGGGTAATCGTCTCCCCTGCTGGGCCTTAGTTTTTTTTTTTTTTTTTTTAACTTTACTGCAGTGATTCCGTTAATATGCACTCACGCGGATGTCATTAGAGAGATTTCTTTTCCCCCCGTTAAAACGGTGTTTCCATTGTGCGTGTTAAAATTTTTACTTTTTTTTTTTTAAAGGTAAAGTGCAGGTTAATTTGTTTTATTTTTACTTTATATATTGTATTTATTCTTTTGGGCTGTGATATTGATATTGAAGGAGCTGGCCGGCCCCATGAGAACTATCCCGCTCAGGGGCAAAAGCTCCAACATGCGACATATCTTCCCGCCGGCAAGTTTTAATCGTCTTAAACAATGAAGAACAGACATTAAATGTGAGTTTTAAGTGTAAAGCGGGGCACAGTGGCTACACCATCTTCGCCATCTCGGAGACATCGGACACAAAAGGCTGAGCTGTCTGCACGGAGCTGTGAAGTCGGGGAGCTTGCGCGGCAAGACGGCCAGGAAGCAGCGGCGCGGGGACAGTCAGCCAGAGAACACCGGGGAGGTGGAGCCCAAAGCGGGCCGCAGCGACACACCTCAGCCACCGGCACCGAAAGAAACACAGAAAGACAAGACCACAGCTAAACCCAGGAAAAAAAAGAGAAGTGAGATCCACTAAAGAACCCACCACAGAACCCATCACCAAAAGGAAAACTCGCTGAGTGCAGCAGCACAGGACACACGCACACAGACATTGAAGAACAAGCGAACTGCTTTCTAGAGCATTTAAACCGTCTACAGATACCAGGTGGGGGGAAAAAAGCCACATAGTCAAAGCGCTTTTACAAAGGGCCAAATTGGTGACGGGGGGGAAACAAAAGCCCACTGTGACTCCGGAGAAAGACAGTAACTAAAAAAAATTACGGGGCTGTAAACAAATGGACCTAAAAACAGAAAAGAATTTTGTATAGAATATGTTAATACTTTAGTGTATGGAAATACTGCTGATCCAGAGCCCGAAGAGAATGTATCTCAAGCCGAGCCTGCAACCCAAGAGTCAACTAAAGTAACATAGACACCAAAAACAACATGCTTGTCATGTTTTTCAAAGCACCTGAAAGAAAAAAACACACCCAAAAAGACACCGAAGTGGAATCAGACAGTGACGGATACATATCAGACTCTGTGCTGATTCTCACCCCTGAGGAAGAGAAACTAGCAGTCATATACAGTAAGGAATCCATACGCCGTTTTTTAGAAAGGACAAAAATGGGCCGAAATATCAAACTAGAAGACAATTTCCCAAACAAGAGACAGGTTTTTTTTTTTTCTTCACATATATACGTTTTAATGAATGAAGTAAACATTGCGAGCTTAAACATAAATGGGGCAAGAAAGAGCTAAACTCTATGAATTATTAAAACAGAAGCACATCAATGTGGCTCGACTTCAAGAAACACACCGTGACGGCAGAAACAGACTGACTGGTCAAAAGATCTCGCAATTCTGAGCCATAAATACACCACTGAGCTCTTTGCTGCGCAATCTTATACCCAACTCTTGTTACAATAGAAGAATTTTTAAAAGTGAGAACTTATGAAAATGAAGCCTTTGTCTTTATTTGTGTGTATCCTCCCACCAAGGCAGTAGAGAGGATGAGGATTTTAGACAAATTAAACAACGTTATTACTAAATGGAAACTCTGATATTTTAAATCTGGGTGGGGATTTTAACTGCACAACTGACAAGCCTGACAACAAATCATCAAGAACCTCACATGGCCTCCTGTAAACGCATGTGGGAGATAATTGAGGCCCAGTGACATGGAGAAATTTAGACAGTACACCTGGGCCCATTCCATCGATGATGGTGGGACTTGGATAAAGCACAAATAAAAGTTTTTTGTCAATAGTACACTCTCAATGTCACAAAGGACATTGTTAGATCAATGAGAGCGCTAGAGACTGAAATAATGGAATAGTGTTTGGAGACCACAGAAAGTCGAGGAAATACTGAAACCTCATATCAGCCCACTGAAATTCGCAAGCAGACAAACAGCTTCTACTCAAAGCTGTATAGTAGTGAGTAGTCAGAAGCACAGACATGCAATGGAGGAAACCTTTTTTTAAAAAAAAAAATCTACCCAAGCTGTCAGAACAAGATGTAACAGACATGGCCGCAGAACTGACACTGTCAGAGATTCAGAAGGCTCTCCAGGGTTTGAAGAACGTGTGGGCGCCAGGTATAGACGGTCTCCCTGTAGAGTTCTACAAAACGTTTTGGACAATAATGGGTAAGGATGTAGTAGAGGTGTTGCAGGACAGCGTGAAGGAAGGAAAGCTCCCGGTGAGCTGCAGGAGGGCTGTCCTGACCTTACTGCCAAAAAGGGGAGACCTGACGCACTTGGGAAACTGGCGCCCGGTATCACTGCTGTGCACTGACTCCAAACTACTCTCAAAAGTATTGGGAGCAGATGATTCGTCATGACCAGACATACTTCATGTCTGGTAGGTATACATATATAAATATACATTTAATGTGTGATATTTTGGATGTCTCTAGACGTTTAGGTTTAAAGACCGGGCTCATTTTGTTGGACCAGGAAAAGGCTTTTGACCGGGTTGAACATAAATACTTGTGGAAGGTGCTCAAAAGCTTTGGGTTCAACCCCGGTTTCACAGCAATGATCAAAACATTGTACAGTGATATTGAGAGTGTACTGAAGGTTAATGGTGGTTTATGTGTCCTTTTTAAAGTACACAGAGGTATTAGACAGGGCTGTTCTCCTCCATCAGGCATGCTATATCTTTTAGCAATAGAACCTCTTATGCAAACTGAGCGATCAGCTTTCTGGTTTTAATATACCTCATTTTAATATTTCAACTTGTCTTTCAGCGTATGCCGACGATCTGGCTGTAAGGTTGAATACACAGACAGATGTGACCTTTTTTTGTTTGTTTTTTTAAATGACATTTTAGAAGATTTAAGATCTTATCATCTGCTAAAATCAACTGGACCAAAAGTGAAGCCATTTTAGTAGGCGAATGACAGTACCAAGGTGGAAAGAGTGGTTTTAAATACTTGGGTGTCTACCTGGGTAGTGCTGTGTTTTTAAACATAAACTGGGAGGGTATTGTTGACGGCATAAAAGGCAGACTAAGCAAATGGAAGTGGTTGGTCCCAAAAATGTCTTACAAAGTACGGGTGCTGGTCRTCAYCAAACTAGCAGAATTGTCCCTGTGCCATAAACTGACATGTACAGTATGGACCCACCACCAAACCTGCTAGCAAGCATACAGGCCCTACTGGTAGACTTCTTCCGGGACAAACTGCACTGGATACCACAAAGCCTCCTTCACCTGCCTAAAGAGGAAGGAGGGCAGAACCTGGTGCAGTTAGCCAGCAGAACTGCAGCCTTCCKCCTGCAGTTCATCCAGAGACTCCTCATGGGTATGGCGTTATATTCCTGCCACAATTCAGAGCACACGGTTTGACATTTTGAGAGCAGACAAAGCACTCTATGCGCTCTCAACAGCTCGATTCTGCGTGYGCAGTGTCTTCCCTGCTCGCACATGTTCTCCGCGCGTGCAACATTTATTTTCTGTGCGCTCAACTCTGCCTGTACGCTTACTCAACTTTGTCTAGTGTTACAAAACTGCCACAAAACCAGCCAATCACAGACTTCCACACACGACCTCTGATAGGCTGTTCCTTCTCCATCAGCTGGCGCCATCAACCGCATAACGCATACCTTAGTTTATATAGTGCATTTAAAATGATCATTGTCTCAAAGCAGCTTTACAAAATTATAAGAAATTAAAATTGTATTATTATATATTGTAACGGGTTCGACCCAAAGTTGCACGGGCGGCACCATGAAACACAGACACGAGGCGAGATCATGGGGGGGAAAAGGGTAATTTATTTAGAATAAATAGGGGAAGGAAAGGGTAAAAGGAGGGAGGACGGAAAGAAAGTGAAGGAATGATGTGTGCACGTGCGTGGTCCGAGGCAGTGTCCAGCTGGCATGCGGGCACACGGCTGAACGGAGCACGCGAGGCAGCGCTCCTGCACGCTCCCTCTCGCTTCCTCCCCGCTGTCGACGGCCGACCTGGCCCCTCCCAGCTCTCTGTGGGTGCGGCCTCAGGCGGGAGACTCGCTCGGACGTCCGTCGGCTGGACGGCTTTCCTGGCTGGGATCGGTGGCCTTAACGCTGTCCTCCTCGCGGCCTTTTTCTCTTCGGCGGCGGGGACGCGAAGGCGGGCTTGACGCGGGAACAAAGGATGCCGTGAAAGCTCGTGCAGCTCATTCCAATGTCCTTTTTCAGTCTCTGGGACACGTTCCATTTCCCCACTCCCATGCCACTCTCGAGCTCCACCGCATTACGCTCTTCTCGGACACCGGACTAAAATCTGCGCCTTGCTTTTATAATGCGGAGCAAGCCCGAGATCCTATTAACGTTAATYACTGCATAGGCGGCCCCGTCCCTTCGCACACCTGCAGAAGGGGTGCCGCCTACTTAGGGAGCCTACGAAGTGAGCGAGGGGCGATAATTTGGGCGCACGCCCATCACAGGCGCACGCCGTGACAATATATAATTATATACGAATGAAAGGAAATTATATAAGGGAAGCATTTATTATAAAATAAATATTATAGTATGTATTCAATTCAATTAAGTATCCATATAGCCCATCGTTGAACTACATAGACTAAAATTAAAATCGGAAAACTCATATCAAAATCTTTACTTATAAACCTTTATTTCGAACGCTTCCGTTATGCGGTCGATAGCGGCAGCTGATCGAGAAGAAACAGCCAATCAGAAGTAGTGTGTGGAGGTCTGTGATTGGCTGGTTTTGTTGCAGTTTTGTAACGCTAGACAAAGTTGAGCGAGCGTACAGACAGGGTCGTGCGCGCACAGAAAATCAATGTTGCGCATGCGTGTAGGCAGAGTTGAGCATGCACAGAATCACAGAATGGTGAGCGAGCAGGGAAGACACTGCATGCACAGAATCGAGCTGTTGAGCTCGCAGTGGAGGCATTGCACGCGCAAGTGCTTTGTCTATTCTCAAAATGTCAAACTGCACGCTCAGAATTGTGGCAGGAATATAACGCCATACACAGGAGCTAGTGACGAAGAATGGAGAGCAGCAGCCTACACACACCTTCGCACAGTGGGAGGACTTGGACTAGACAGAACTTTTTTTAACAGCTATTAGACACTATTGGATTTTACACCATTTTTTTATCAACAAATCTTTAAAAAAACAAAAAAACAAGGGAAACACATGAGACTGTAGTCCCAGCAGCCCAGTTTAAACAGGTCGCCAACCAACTCCTGCATCACTGGAGAACCACCCTAACGTCGGAGGAACGAGTTCAGCTGATGGAATACACAAGAAACGAAACCAGTTCTACAGAAGAGAAACCCTTTCCACAGCTGATTATAACTCCAGACCTAGAAGGATATGGTGGCTCCCTACTGGAGCACAAGGGTGAGGAAGAGATGAACTTTGAGACAGTGTCTGGGAAGGTTTGCGTGAAGGTCCTAAACAAGAAAAAACTGAATGGGAGCGTCGACACCCCATGGCACACTGAACTGGGTTTTAAAAATGATATTAAACCAGCTTGGAGGGCACTGTATACACCACCACTGACCTACAATGGAGGATTTTACATGGAATTGTCTGTGAGCTCTTATCTCTATTTTAAATCCAGAAATTACACAAGAATGCCCCTTTTTGTTTACAAAGGGAAACGGTTTTAAACAATGCTTTTATACATTGTTCCAGATTGTCGTTCTTGTTTAACCTTTGAAAACACTTTTTTTTTTTTTTTACCACAGCATGTAGATTTTACTCATCAGCTTTTTATTCTTGGTTTTAAATACGTCCGGAGAAACAGGTTCAAGTGCCAGCTTATTAATTTCACCATTGGTCAAGCCAAAATGGCAATATACATAAACAGAAAAMATAAGCCGTGCACAAAGCACAGACTGTGACCCTCAAAATATCTTCTCCAGATTTATTAAATCATGAAGCTTTAATTGATTTTAATTTTTACAAGAATATGAAGGACATAAATGTTTAAAACAATATAGTGTTGTGAGGAAACGCTGTGCACTGTAGAAGATGAGGAAATCATCTTTGCCGCAAACTGAAACTGAAAAAAGCACAATAACTAGATAACTTTGAATTTTGAACATTTTTGAAATTTGAACAACTTGTGAATTGAAAGAATTCCTACTTTGTATGGTAGTCCTCAATAATTAGACTCAAGGTTTTCATTTATACTTGAAATGGCTAATTACTGGTTGATAATTTGGTTTAAATGTTCATTTGATTTTTACCGAGGTTTTTTTATTATTATTTACTGCTGTTAAGAACAAATTGTTACAAGCACTAACCAAAGAACTCTTTCAATTAAAAATTATTGTAGACCGACATGGATTAATTTTATTTCCAGTTTCAGGTGTGAAGTCTATTAGAAGTAAAAACGTAAATAATTTTACGTAAGTAAAAAGTTGTTTAATGCATAAAAGCCTGGCATGAGGAGATGTGAGAGCCCTCCGTTCCCATTCTTGTTGGTGGTGTTTAAACAAATAAAACTGTCATTCGTCACTTAATTTTAAAACGTGCATCATTTAAGCTTATGTTTCAGCATTACACAGAATAAAGTGAAGCCCATTATATGATGCTATTTTTTGTCCTTTTTTTTTTCTTCTCTCTTTCCTTTCTTTGACAGAGAGTACACAAGTCGGTTCAACAGTGAAGACACACTCCTCTTCTGCATGAGGGTGATGGTGGGAGTCATCATTCTCTATGACCATGTGCATCCCAATGGTGCCTTCACCAAGTCCTCGAAAATAGATGTGAGACCACGTGTTAATACAACGCTCTTTCAGTCTTACTCCCTTTGTTCTTCTTCTTTATTTTTATTTTGTTTCTACAGATGAAAGGATGCATAAAGGTCCTGAAAGACCAGCCAGCTGATAATGTTGAAGGGCTCCTTAATGCCCTGAAGTAAGTTYCTGTTTTGTATGGAGCGCTCACAAAACTGCACTTCATTCCTGCTAATAATGCACACGCTCACCCTGCCATGTTTAGCAAGCGTGTAATCATCAAAAAATATTAAAACTGTTCAGGTCCTTACATTAGAAAGAGGTTTGTAATTCTTTCTCATACTTTTGCTGTTTTCTCTCCCTCATGCAGATTCACCACAAAGCATCTGAATGATGAGTCCACTCCCAAAAATATCCGAACAATGCTCCAGTAACCTTTTTCTTTATGTGAAGAGGATCAGTGTACAGACCTCAAGATGTATATGTTTACATTTATTTAAGAAATCGATGTCAATACTTCTGTGTATTTACATAGCCATTCCCTCCAATATAAATTAAATTAAATTGCCTATACTTTGTCAAAGCACAAATAAATGAAACCGTATAGCTTTATAAATAAATAAAAGTTAATAAAACTTCATATATCGATATGGTTCTCCATATCGCATTAAAATCAAGAATGGCGATTATTTTTAACCAAAGTAGCTAATGTGTTTTGGAGTGTCTGCATTCAGGGAAGTGAAATGATAACAAACTAACAACAAAAGTGTTCTCAGTTGCTGAATCGAATCGAAGTGGTGGTGCTGTTTGTTTTCAGAGCTTGAACAGAATTAATTAATTAATTATGTCACAGATGTTCTGCTTTTTTTTTTTTTCATTTGTATTTTTCCCAAATGTTGTGTACACTTTTTTTTCTTTTTTTTTCTTTGTGATGTGTGCTGCTGTTTGTGTGTCTCTGCCTCTATCACACTCATTACTCAATGCAACAGCTTTAAAATTTGAATTAAATGGTGGACCATTTCAGTATATTTTTTTATATTTTTTAGCCTGTTTCAGTCTTTGTGATGTTTCAGCCATGTATACACTCGTTCTATGGGTGGCATCTTGCAGCGAAGAAAGGTGTGTAATATTTCCTATTAGACAATAGTTGGTTCTAAGCGGGTAATCTGATTGGATGGATTTCCGTGAGTGGTGATAATGGACAGTAACAACGCTGGGATGTTGTGCATCACTCTGCAACACAGGTGCTCAGTAATTGTTAATTACACTAACAGTTGGTCGCAGCGTGGGTGACGGTAGGTCTTCCGTATGATCTGCAGTGAAGGAGCAGCTGCTTGCCAAAACCCACTTTCAAAGCAAAAGCACTGTAAGAAAGAAAATACATCTGATAACGTTGTCATCTTAAACCACATGCTGTCTCCATAATAAAAAAGTAATTCCTAATTGACACTAAAAAGTCCGTCTCTAACCTCTAATCTAGTGTTTGGGACAAGGGGGATAATACAGTCTAGCACACCGGCTTTCCATTTAACTCTATGGGATTCAGCCCCAGAACCCGGAAGTTAACACAGCTGATATTCTAAAGTGGAGCAAGTGGAAATATAAAGAGAAACTTATCAAATTTACAATTTACTTATGAATGTTCAGCACCGGCATCGAGGACATCTGTAGAAGGATAAGTGCAAAATAACTGGTTAAATAAACAAATCCTAATCAGTTGATAATAAATGKTGTTTGTGGAACTGTTGTATAAAGGCAATATCACACTCCAGGTTGGTTAAGTCTAACCTTGGTGCTTTCTGTCCCAAAGAAACCCCATCCTGCTTCCCTGAACGATTATTGCCCTGTAGCCCTAACCTCAGAAGTGATGAAGTCTCTGACCAGCCGCTCAAAGCACTTCATCTCCTCACTACCCGACACACTGGATCCACTACAGTGCTTAACGTGCATCCTCAATACATCGCTCACTCACCTGGACACTAGAAGGGGGAATTATGTTAAACTGCTTTTCATCGACTACAGCTCAGCATTTAATACCATAATTCCCTCCACACTCTCCACAGCTCATCTGTCAGTGGATCCGCAATTTCTTAACTGGCAGACCACAGACAGTGAGGACGGGCAGACATGTCTCAGCCCCCCTCACTCTCAGCGCTGGAGCCCGCCAGGGTTGTGTTCTGATCCCCCTGCTGTACTCATTGTACACACACGACTTTTGCCACTACCAGCTCCACCGCCAAGTTTGCTGAYGACTCCGTTGTGGTAGGCCTGATCAATGACATTGATGAGACGGCCTACCTGGAGAGGTCGGAAATCTGGAGAACTAGTGCCAGAGG
>QMIH01002001.1:61581-78174 GCA_003987875.1 Clarias batrachus
GGCTGTAAAGCCATGATTAATGTGGGAGAACTAAATACCTCTCATCCCTCCTGCCAATCAGCTCTCTCTAGGCCTTCGGCTGTGAGAGGTTACAGGGAATCGAACTCGCGATCTCCGGATGATAGGATGCACTTTACCACTGCTAATTGTCAGTCACAAAGCATTTTTTTTTTTTTTATTGAAGCCTACGTATTGTAGATGTACAGTAGATATCTACAGTAAGTACTGCAAAACTTACTTCATTACATTCAGTCCAGTGGTCGATTTAAGACGCGCCCACAGTGCAATACGGTGTCAAAACTACCCGATTCTAATCTGGCACATAACTGCTCATAACTTCTCTTCTACTCAAGATTGTCATTTTATTTATGGCCCAGGTTTAACTGCAGGGATGTACTGAAGGAATACAGACACACAGACATATAGTTTCCAGGCCTTCTATGTGTGAAACGCAAAGATATCGTTGAAAGAGCGAGTTCTGACCAACGTACAGACAAAACCTTTTTTATTTATACAGATCATAAGCAGTCAAGGTCATGATTTGAACTGGAGATGAGAATCAAAGTGAAAAAGCAGTCTGTTGAGGATTTAAAAATAAAATGTTCCAAAGTCTAATATTCTTGTTCGCCGAGGTTATAATGCAGAAGGTGTTGAAATTGTTTTTCCACAAAGGATAGCAGTAGTTCAATGTGTTTCTTTACTGAGAATAAATTCACTGATACTATTCTGAAACTTTCCTCTATTCGGAGTGAGAATTATTTTAACTCGTCACAGTGCACCCTGGGTACAAAGAAACGTCGTTCAGTCTGAAGAAGGCTCGGTGTTAGTTCTTCACAAAGGAGAGAGTGGCTTCAGTCAATTATGGTGAAAGAAAATGCATTTGGTTGAAATAAATAAATCTTTTTTGCCTTGCCAAGTTATAAGCAGCATGTACAGAGCACAGAGTTTATACCTACAGTACAATAAACCTGGTCTGCTGTGAAGACCGATAATTATCAGATATATCTTCTGCACAGTGACTTCTGCAGCACGTCTGGTCTGATGGGCATTAAGGGTGTGTTAGTAGCATTAACAAAATCCAGAGCCACGGTCTGTTTGGTTATTATATGGTTATCATCAACATCAGTTTCATAATCATTCAGACACAATGGAATACTGTCCCAAACCATCACTGCGGTAAAAATGCATGCAGATGTATGTTGAGGYTTACTGCTCCAGATCTTGTTTATTCACCATTTGCATCACATCTGGTATGCATTTCAAAGAAGACATTTAAGAGAATTAGATGTCTAATGTAGAATGTGACAAATTTAGAATCAGAAATGATCTTGAGAAGAACCAAGCGACGTGATCTGGTCCCTGTTGTCAGCAAATGAAAATGTCAGTCTGATGTAATAGGAAAAATAAAAGCTTCAGTTGAAGAAGTAAAAATCAGCCCACTATCAGTTCCCAGAGATCACGCCAGGATCGTGGTGAATCACTGATGAATCATGCTGTGGAGGTTTGGTCGTGCCCTACTCTGGCATGAAACTGCCCCTGTGTTCAAAGTGGTCCTGGCAGCAGATACTGTACATGTTCCTTGTTCTAGCCTTTGTTACGTGACCTATCTTCAAATTTAAAATTGATTCATCACGAGGCACATCGTGCAGTGAAATGCTTGACATGGCTAGAAAGTAGAAAAGAAAAGAAAAGAAAAGAAAATTCATGTTTTTTTTAATATAATTTTTTATGCGTATATATTGAGTAGACACCAACTATATCATTACAATGCAAACATTATGCCAAATATTACAGTATATACAGTAGTTTCCATTCGTGCCACCAGGACAGCTTTGGACCCCTCAGCAAGTGACTTCTTCAAAAGATGCCTTGGGTGTACTGAAATGTTGGGCACTGGGACACTGGCAGCATCAACTTTTTTGGACAGTATTTGATTTATTTTTTTTCTGCAATTTGTGCTGCTTTGCTGTGGGATCAGACCAGACAGGCTGGCTTTTGGTTACTACAGGCATTTTGGTTGAGCCTTGGGTACCCATGATCTTGGGTGGGGGTGGGGGTGGGGGGGTATGGGCTATCCTGCGAGACTTAGGGCATGAGGCAGGGTACACCCTGCACAGGGGGCAAATCTATTGAGGAAACCCAAGTACACGGAGGAAACCCACCACGCACAGGTAGAACATGCAAACTCCTTGCACACAGAGATGGGAATCAAACCCAGACCCTGGAGGTGCAAGGTCTCTGATTGAAGAAGACCTACCTAGTTGCTTGCATTAGGTGGAACAGGGGTTTCAATCTTGGCAATGCACTGGCAATATTGTGCAATCAATTTTTATTTTATTTTATTTATATAGCGCTTTTAACAATGTTCATTGTCTCAAAACAAGGAACTTGCCCTCTTATTTGGCTTGACTTTGATGTATATTGTCATGGTTCTTTTAAACAGCTGCAGAATCTTTTGCATACTTCATCTGCTACTGTAAAATGACCACATTTAGGGCAAATGTCGCCTGTTTAATGGCCTAACCTGCACCCACCAGAGTATCTTATGCTTTCTCTCCTGCAGAACGCTAGCAGTACCCCAACTCGTCCCTGACCCTAAGGCTTCTGCATTCGCTCCTGCATTCATTACGCATGTTCTATTATGAGATCCCCATCTTCCATCGACTTTTGATTGAGCATAAGAGCCCTACAGCCATGTCTACTGCTCACATCCTTCCCTGCTGCCACAATGCAGCATCAGAGAAAGATAATTGCCAGCAGGTGCGCTTCTGGTATTGCTATCAACCTTACACTGCAGTTATAATGCTCATCAAAGATGCTATGGACTCAAATAATCCGGCATTGATGAAGTCCATCGTTCATTCATCACGGCATGGAAGAAGAAACAGATCACCATCCTGTCCTGAAATAAAAGAGGCTTCTTTTTAACAATTCACAACTAATTCTCCTAGTTTGAAGTTATTTGAAGTACCATCACTCAAGATGTGGGTTAATACATATTTATTTCAGGTTGGAAAATAAGAAAATTGAGTTATATTAGCGAGAAGTCTTTAATAGGCTATTCACATTGAGCCATGGTCATGAATACTGCTGGTACTTGGAAAGAAAACACAAAGAACAACTAATTTCAAAGGAAATGTCCTTGGTGGTCTAAATGCTTTTTTTTTTTAAACCATAAACAAGCATGTTATTTGGTTAGTGTCATATAAGGCATGGTGTATACAGTCACTGGATTACACAATCACCTCCATAATATTTGTAGACCATACTTGGYACACTTACATTTGACACAACTTAGTGTTTAATTCTGTTTTATAACTAGATTTTTTATTTTTTTTTTGCCTCACTCTTCATTATATAACAAATAAAAGCTTAACTTTGACCCTAATAATTGTCTTGTTGCAATTAACCACTAACACGGAAGCATTGGAGAAATCATTTTGTTTTATATCTCTAGATATGTTTAACTGTATTTACATCTATTATGGCTTTAGTGGTTAGCACTGTCACCTTTAACCACCAAGGTTTCGGGTTCAATTCCCACCTTGGATTTGTGTGCACCATGTTTGCTTGGTGGGTTTCCTCTAGGTATGCCGGATTCCTTGCAGTTTAGGTTAACTGGCATTCCCAATTTGCACAGGATGGGATAGGCTCGAGGGCCCCTCCCCAAACCCTGTATAAAAGATAAAGCGGTATAGATAGTCTTTACTCACTCTCTAACTCTCACTCATCCTCGATATCTTTTTATCCTGTATACAGAGTCATGAGGGGCCTCGAGCCAATCCCAGGAGACTTACGGTATGGTATACCCTGGACAGGATGACACTCCATCGCTGTAAACACACTCACACATTCATTCTCACACTAGGGACACTTTGGGAACACCAATAAGTCTTACCTGCATGTCTCTAGACTGTGTGAGGAAACCGGAGTACCCGGAGGAAACCCACCGAGTAAGCATGGGGAGAACATGCAAAAGTCATGCGCACAGACCCGATGTGGGAGTTGAATCTGGAACCTAGATGAGTGACTTTAAAATACATTTTACTTAATTATGAAACATTTATTTATTATTATTTATATAAATTCTATTCACTGCTAATGTCATATCCTCTGTGAGAGCTACAGTAAAAATGGATCTGTTGTTTCCCTGACAAAATGCAAGTGGGACCCAAACACAGTTTGTTTTACTTCACACTAAGCCTTCAGGATTTTTTTTTTTTTTTTTTTTTTTTTTTTAAAGCTCCAGATCTGTTTTATGCACCGGATGATGGATATGTAGAGTAAAATAAGCAGTTAGATCAGCCATAATCATATTTCTAGTATGTCTTTTACAAGGACTGGTTTTATGCAGGAGACATTCAAATATTACATTTAAAAGAGTGAAAAAAAAAACTGTCCGCTCTTTATAAATAAATAAATAAATAAATAAATAAATAAATGCAGTGTGCTAATTAATAAAAAACATTTTTTTTTTTTTTTTTTTTTTTTACTGCCTGTCCACTCAGCCTGCACATTCTCAGCTTACAAGAAATCCAGGTACTAGACAGCGCCTGTGGTTTGCACAAAAAGATTCATTTAATTAACAAATTTTTATTTATTTGATTTGCAGCATTTRCACCTTTAACATCATGACTAACATAAAAACAGCAGAATTTTTTTTGGCATTTTAATTCACTGCTTAGGGCAACAATAACAACAATGTTTGTTTTGTTTTTTTTGTTAGTTTTTTTTTTAACACACCTTTAATGTGAATAATTAAATTCATAATAAATTCAGTTCAGTTATTTAGATTAAATAGAAGAAATGGGAACAAATGTTTTACAGGCTGCAAAGTGCATGAAGTCCAAGATTAATTGTTGTTATAATTCTCACATCCCTTATTTCTTGTGCTTTGTGACTTGTGTTTCATGTTGACATTCACCTCAGGACTGCATTTCCCAGCATGCATTCCTCTCTCAYATGGTTATAATTGATTTCACCTACGCCTTGTTTCGTTGATTACACTGTTTATATATAGTCCCTGTTTGAGTTGGTTTCTTTGTCTTGCATCTGTTTGGTTTGGTTTCTTGGTATTTGCTTATTTGATTCACAGCTTGTGTTGGTTTGCATTATTCTCCACTTTAATAAACTCCCATCTGCACTTGCATCCTATCTCTCATCCATGTGTGACAAATCAGCAACAACCTCATTACACCACTTATTTGGTCCAAAATGGCAAAAAAAAAAAAAAAAATGAGAGCCAGAAAAGTCCCTTAGGAAGGCTGGAGAACTATTCTTCAAGATTTTAAAACAGCAAAATATGATAAAATGAGAGGTCTCCATATATACTACATGGACATTTGGCCAAACTTGTTAATGATTGAATTCAGGTGTTTTAATCAGGTGCTTATCCCCGGTGAAGGGCAATCTTAATGCTTCAGCATACCAAAACATCTTGGACAATGCAATGCAAAACAATTTGTGGAATACCCTTTTCTTTTTCAAAATGACTTTTCCTCGTTGCACAAAGCAATAACCATAAAGACATGTTGTGAGTTCAGTGTGGAAGAACTTGACTGGCCCTAACACAGAGCCCTGACCAGCACCTTTGGGATGAACTGGAACAGAGATTGTGAGCTAGACTTACTTGTCCAACGTCCAAAATCTTGTAGACAGCCTTCCAAGAAGAGTGGAAGCTGTTATAGTTGTAAAAGGGGGACAAACTTCTTAATGGAGTACGTGTATTTGGCTACAATGTCACTGCAGATTTGGTAAAATACTTGTGTCCATATACTGATTATATATATATATATATGTAGATCAAGTTCCAAGAGTCTGGAGGAAGAGTGGAGAGGCACAGAATCCAAGCTGCTTGAAGTCCAGTGTGAAGTCTCCATAGTAATGAAAACTTTGGAGTGCTATGACACCCGTCATCTGGTGTTGGTCCACTGTGTTTTATTAAGCGGGAAGTCAATGCTCCCATCTACCAGGAGATTTTGATGCACCTCATACTTCCATCTGCTGRCAAGCTTTATATAGATGTTGATTTCTTTTTCCAGCATGACTTRGTACCTACCCACAGTGCCAAAACTACCACTAACTTTTCTGACCATGATGTTACGGTGCTTAATTGTCCAGCTAACTCTCCTGACGTGATTCTCTATAGTGTACTGTCAAGAGGAAGTTGAGAAATGCCTGACCCATCAATACAGATGCACTGAAGGCTARTATTAAAGCAAAATAGACATCAGTAATGCCTCAGCAGTGCCACAGGTTGATGATCCGCATGCCATGACTTATTGATGCAGTAATCCATGTTAAAGGGGCCCCAACCTAGAGTAGTATAGTATAGAGTAGTGCAAAAATTCTGAAAAAAAAGTATAATTGTTCAGAATTTCTATATTGTAAACCATTTTTTGATTGATCTCAGGAAAAATTGTAATATTGTGAGATACTGGATTTTTTTATTTTGCTGTGCTTATCTGTGCTGTGCTCATCAAAATGAGATTTTATGTATGTTAGTGTGTATATATTCACTTTTTGAAATAAAATAGATTTTGCAATATTCTACTTTTTCACAATGCATTATATATGATTAGTTGGTCWRTGTACAGCCTGAGTTGTACAGGTAGGTTTGCCTTTTCCCTATTGTTATTGTTCTATTACCCTGTTAGCTTTATGTTAGCTATACATTATTGTTTAATTTCTCACATTTATACATTATAGATTGTACAATGATGAATGATGATTATACAATGACACAATGGCGAATGCTGATCACATCAGAAGCTAATAATAATAATGAATAAAATATTTGAAAACTAATAATTGATCCATAGATAAATCAATAAAAGAAAAAAGATAAAAAAGGGAGACAGCATTTACAAAATGTTGCATACAGTAGGAATGGCCCATCAAATTCAGGCCAAGTGATATATGATTCAATTAATTAAATTTTGTATTGGAATTTTTTATTTTATTTATGAACTACACATGCATTTACTGTATATTTGCTCAATTTATCTTGCAAAGTTCTATATTTTACTGAAAAACCACACAAATGTACAATGTTTTATTTATTTTTTTTCAGATTATTTTGCACATTTTGAGAAAATGTGTTTCTTTCTTTTGTATTCTGAAACACATCTGATTGTGATCAAACCCATGAGCTAATTGTCCAGCTCACCATAAGATGCATCAGGTGTGTTTGGAGAGAAGGAAACACTTAAAATTCTTAACACGTCTTGCACTCGATGAAATAAAGCCTCTTGAATACAGCTTTTCTACCAACATGCTTTTCTCTCTCTCTCTCTCTCTCTCCATGGAATAAATCTGGGGTTGCTCATAATTTTGTTATTATTTCTCTTTGTGTACAAAGAAAAAAAAAACTTTTGTTTTTATTAGCCCTGTTTGACATAAGGGTGTTGGAAGGCAGGGTGTAATCACTGTGAAATTACTTTGAATTCTATCAGTAGGACTGCATTTCCTATTTTAGACTCTCTCTCGCTCTCTCTCAGTAGAAATGTCCTTATCATCTAAGCTTTGGCCCTGTGATTGGGTCTTACTGCTTGTGTTTTGGTGGTTTCTCATTTGAACCAGCCTGCTAATAAAATGAAACATATGATTAGACGGCACGGCGGACGGTCACTGGTTAAACATTGTTTACTGACCGGGGTTCATGCCTTTTGCACTTGTCGCCCAGCTAATATCACCACCATCTCGTATAATAACAAACAAAGAATGCAAATATGAGAATTATGAAACAGTGTTTAATTTATTATTGTATTGTTGCATTTTTGTTCAATAAAACTGCAAATTAGATCCCATGTATTATAAATAATGAATGTGGTATGGTGAACTGATTTCATATACTGAATAAGATTTTTAATGGCTTTTATGATTGAATGTTTAAAACTAAAACAAATCCAGAATCCTTAATCTGTCCCAGTGTGAGAGAAGTGATGCAAAAAAAGATTCCTAAACACCAGTATCAATCARTTCCTCGGACTGAGCTATAAAAAGGAAGATGATTTGGACGCTTCTCTGCCCAGGTCCTATGACTGTTTCAGACATAAACACATGTATGATGTTGAAAATTACCTGTATATATCAAATCCCTCGTACTCTCTCTCTCTCTCTCTCTCTCTCTCTCTCTCTCTCTCTAAACATCCACCTTCTGACCCGCAGTCTTCTCTCAGTCTTGTGCAAACAGGAAACTAGAAAATACCTCCCTGAAACCATACAGTGTAGTAATGGCTTGTTCTGCTCAATATGACCTATACAACCCGGGGAAAATAAAGTAATTTCAGTACTAGAACCACAATGCATGTGCAACTCATCCCTCTGTCAGTAAAATAAACATGAGCTTCTGTAGACCGCCTCCAGGCTTCGGAGCTGTCCAGATAGGAATCCGCACTCACAATGATCTACCATAAGCAGGCACACACTGTGGGAAGCTGTCACCAGGTTGGGTCACCCAGCATATCAGATGTTCCCCAGTTAGCCATGCATCACGGACCAGTACATGGAACACAAGCAGCAAAGCTCAACAACCCTGCTTCCTAAAGACAAGAAAAAGACAAGAAGTGTGCACATTTTATGCAGAGCTGACTGAAGCCAAATAAACCTTGAGCAACAGTTAGTTCTGACTAAGTAACCTGATTGGATGAAATGAATTCCACATGTGGTCATATAGAGCATAACTACATAGGGATATGTATCACCGGTATTCTAACAATCATCAATTACAGTAACTGCTGGTAACTGTCGGTCACCGGCAAAAGTGGAAGTTTGTCGCACACCTGTTAACTTTGTCATCTTAAACAAAACTGTCTCCATAATAAAAACCTCATTCTACCTCAAGTCATTCTGAATTCTCTCCAGACCATATTGGTTTGTCCACTGCTTATACGTGGATTACTAGGCTAACTAGCTTCTAACATAAGGCTGAATCCCAAATTCCTCTTTTAACCATTTATCAAGGGCAAGACTTGGCAAAGTTGGCAAAATCTTGGTAACCTTTTGTAAGCGCTCCTACTGTACGTTGGGCCAACCTTGTGATTATCTACTAAAACAAAGTTGTGCCAACCTATCAACCTAACTTTCAACGTTGGGTCAACAGACCTTCAGCTGTATCCTCTGTCCACCATTCATCCTCTGCAGCTGACCCAGAATGCAGCTGCACGTCTCGTTTTCAAGTTCTCCCACACCACCCCAGTTCTCCGCTCCCTGCACTGGCTTCCTGAAGCTGCCCGCATCAACTTCAAAACAAATGAGATGCTTGCCTCCCAGCTCTAATCACACCACAAACTTTCTTTAGCTGTCCGTACAGCTGAGATTTTGGCTAATTTTAATTTTAAAATATTAATCCAAGTTCCTTCAGTACTTGGACTAATCCCCCAACCCCCCACCCAAAAAATTAATGAATAAATAGAGAGATAAATTCCTTAACAACTGTGTTTGCCTGATGCCACTTACTTAGTAACCCAGTGTAAGTATTTATCCAGTGACGGAAACTGACGGTAAATGTGTGTATCTCGGTTGATTTCCATATTTTGTTGTTGTTGTTGTTGTTAGACAGTTTGACCTAGGCACAACCTTCCACTGGTTTTACGCCAGATGCCCTCTCTGACGCAAACCTCCCATTTTATCCAGGCTTGGGCCCGGCAATGCATTCAGTGACTGGGGTATTGGTTGGGAATTCAACTCAGGTCTTCCATATGGCGAGAAACCTACCACTGAGCCACCAATGCCCCCAGAGTCAGCTGATTTTTCAAAGTGGAATAAGTGAAATGTGGTAAAAGTGATTAAGGACACACTCAAAAAAAGTTGCGCTCTGCACTCTGCAATATTTATTGGATTGCCCTTACGTTGTGAGTTCTCATGTTGCTGTTACTGTTGATGTTTTTTATGATGCATCTTCATCAAGCGTTCGTGAACTTTTTTTTCCCTAACGTTTCTTGGGTCACGTTGGTGGTTCGGGTATTTTAATTAACCTGTGTTGGACAGTTTTTAACCCAATTCCATCCATTTTAATATTCTCATTGCTTTATACAAACCAATAAKTTGCCCCTACTGAAACTAAGTAACATAATTTCCATTTTCCAACATGGGCATTTAGAAATTAGAACCAGTTCTTTTAACCAGTCAGGGATAAAATAAATATTGGCAGTTGAAACATATTAATCAATGCAGTAATTATCCAGTCAAAGGCTCTTAATAATTTGCTTATTTAAATCCAAATTGCAAAGCAGTGTTGCTTACAGTGAAGAAGAAAAAAAAAGATCTTTTTTTAAATTTATTTTAATTTTACTATGGTCTACTTTTAATTACATAATACAGTAAAACAGCATAAGATGTGATAATAAAGTTGTTCCCTTATGATATGAACGGGATACATAAACTATACTTCAAACTGGCAGGCTTCCTGTAATAGCCTGTATTTTCCGATCAGCATTAGAGCTAGCGGCACACATAATGGATTGGAAAGAGCAGTCATAGTTTGGCTGCCACCTTTCATCCTTGTAGACAGCTGTCTTTTCAGTACCAACAGTGAATAATCAAACTGCATAAAGCAAATTGCATAGCCGGAACAGATCTGACAGATATGAGGCAAACTGATGAATGTGTTTCTGACTGAACTTCCTGCCAGATCTGTTTTATTTTATATATGTTTTCAAAAGTCTCTATTCAAAAGTAGTCCATTCATACAGGAAAGTCATGCTCTTGAGAACTTTGCCTGTAAAGCTTGAACTTGGATTTCCAATAAACCTTAATACTATGTTTTAGTGATAATGATAATTATTGAAGGTGGCACTGCAGTTAACTCAACCCCACTAAACAGCTTTGGGTTGAACTGGAACTGGACTAATCCACCGGGCCTCCTTTCCGAAAAATCTATGCTTAATCTCACTACAGTGGAGAAGAGTTTAAGAGAGGTTAATATAGTGTTAATGGGGGAGACCAGGAGGTCCTGGTTGATGGAAATGTTGTACGAACTCTACGTCTTGGGGAAATTGTATTTCAGTGTTCATTTTAATGTCGAGAATATCTACAGAGCTAAAAATATTTAGCTTGTGCTTGAATTATTTTGGTCCATACAATATATGCATATTTGAATTAATATATTCATTTGGTTTTTACATCTGACGCCACATCTATCCTCACTGTACAGTGTATTATGCAAAATATAGTCAAGGCCCAAAGTTTAGTTCCATTTAGCTTCTATCTAGATCTGAAAAAAAAAAATCTAACTGAATTTTTCACAATGCTTCACATATCATGTGTTAAGACGTCTTTTCAGATTAATTAGTTAATTAATTTCCATATCAGATTTTCAGTGGGTCAAAACCATTGGTTGCCTATTAATGGCTTAACTTTAACTAAACGCCTGGCATAGCCTTCTATAAGCTGCTCAGAAAWCTTTGCCTAATATATTTTGATATTCCTCCCAACAGAATTGGTGCAGTTCAGTCCAAACATTTTATAAGGGAGTCAAAGMTGATRCCAACCCTCATATCTTGAGGTTGTGTTTCAGTATTTATATGTCATGCCACCCCCATGCTTCACAACGAGGATGATCTCTGGATTAAAAGTCACACCATTTCTCCTCTGTTCAAAATACTGATCAGAAAAGCCAAACTCTCCATCAAAAAGCTTGGCCTTTTTGCCCTTGGTGATCACCTACTTTTGTTGTGTGACAAGGTTTGGACCAAGGTGATATACTGTAGGACTCTCTTAAAGATGGACGTCCATAAATTTTGAAACAAGGTTTTTTTTTTYTTTTTCTGGCATTTGGCCACATGAAACATTCAAAATGCTAGAAAAAGTGAAGACTTTACTTTAATGCGTTTGACAAAAATGTGATGTTAACCAGCCATCTTTCTTTCCCTGAGATGCTTTTCCAGGACTTTTTTTTTTTTTCTCTTTACATTGCCTTGTAGCTTTTAATGTGTGTTTTGGGTCATTATCCACCTACAACATAAAGTCTGCAGCATTTGGTTGAATCTGAACAGAGAGTATAGGCATATACACTTCAGAAATCATGCTGCTACTTATACAGTATCAGCAGTCAGCTCATCAATAAACACCAGTTTATGGTTCCACTGGCAGCTGTACACCTTTTATTCCATAACACTATCTCAACTTTGTTTGACAGACGATGTGGTATGCTTAGGATCATGAGCTCTTCCTGTCTTTTCTACATCCTTTTCTCTTGCCATCATTCTGGTAGAAGTAAATTTTGGTTTCATCGGTCCAAAGTCTAATGTGGCCTTTCTGTTCTTGAGCATTACCAGGGGATCGTGTCCTTCTATTGACTGTTTGACAATGATATGCCTACTTCCTCAAGAGTGCTCTTGACTTGGCTGAATTTTGTGAAAGGGGTCTTCTTTACCATGGACAGGATTTTTTGTAGTCATCCACTTCAGTTGTCGCCGCCCATGGTCTTCCAGGCCGTTAGCTGTTTCTGAGCTTGCCAGGTAATTCCTTCTTGTTCCAAACTCTTGTATTGTCCACTCCCAATGTCTTTCCTATTTCACTGATGGCATTATGTTGTGATGTTCAGCATAATGACGGCTTTTACAGGTTATCAAATATTTATTTACTATGTTTAATCAATTTGTTGTTTCATAACTCAACCCCAGCACTGGTACATGGAGAGCATGGCCTTCACAATGGATGGATCATAGTGATTATTTAGTGATGATACACCACATACGCCCATGTGATTTAAATATAAACAAGCCTGGATTTGGTTTGGGAACAAGTAATCAGTATGATTATAGTAACCATAGTACGAACATCAAGTACTGAACAATAAAAGGGAAATGAGCTTGGCATTAGACATGAATGCTAAGTGTTTTGTGACAGGTGTCTTTACACTATCTTCATCTCCTTGTTTTTTAGTCTCTCTCACTCTCACTCTCTCTCTAGTGAATAGAGGACCAAGAAATCAAATGGAGCGACTAATGAACTAATTCTGCCCAGGCATACAGGGAATTCAGTCTGCAATCACTCAGGTGCTTATTAAAACATCAAACAATGGCTTTGTGTGTGTGTGTGTGTGCGTGTGTGCGTGTGTGTGTGTGCGTGTGTGTAGTTTGCACCATCTGTAACTGTCTGCATATTACAAATTAATTTTGCATCCGTGTAAACGAGATCCCCTGTAATTTTTCATATGCATTGAATATGGCTCATTAGGGACCACTGTTGTTGGAACTTCAGGAACTTCTGTGCTATTAAAACTGAAGACTGCTGAGTCCTTATATTTCTGCATGGATATCTGAGAATTCTCCAAACGCCCAAGGACAGAATGGAGAGAAAATGGCAGAAAATAGCATGTAATTTGTATTACATTATCTGCTGAGTACGTTCTGATATCACGCCTTACTGTAGCCCTTTCGCTACCACTGGCTCCAATTCTGGCTGCAAAAGCTATTAGTTTTTCCTCTGAATGATCCCAGAATAATACCCAATTTACTAGCTATTGAAATATACGACTGGTACAAAGCTGATTCAGGCACAAAAAAAGAGAGAGAGAGAGAGAGAGAAATTATGAGGTTTGGTTTACTTCTTCTATTTCTGCAGCGGCTATGTGGCGGCAGCGGGGGGCAAATGAAGTCCGCACACCTGCAGCTTGGAATGTTTAACGCCCGAAGTGCAGCAGGGCAGTGATGATGGTGATGGTGGTGGTGGAATAAGATTCCAGATTATTCTAATTCTTTTTTTTTTTTAGATGCTTCTTATACAGTACATAAGCAATACTTTTGGGAGAAAAATGAGCTTCAGGCAATAGTCATCACCATTTTTGCTGATGGGGCTAGATGAAGTGAAGATTTCGCATTTCACTTATTGGTTAACTTTTTCCAGCCTAAGGGGAAAGAAAACTACTGAAAATATTTGCTCACTCCATTCTTTTGGAAAGTTACAAATTATTAAAGCTCTTATGTTTTATAGACCTCGCTGGAAACTTTTCACACTTGAAAAAAAAAAAAAAAATGCTAATTTACTTAAAAGGGCTTGAAGAGTAGGTACTGTCATGAAAGAGAATCAGAATACCAAAAGTAGGCCAGATCCAAGATCTGTGCCAGAATTTATTTGCATGCTGAATGAAGTGAACATATGCTGATGACACTCAACTTATCCTCCCCTTTCCTTGCTCAGACATGTACAGTATGCTTCGACAGGGACCGAAGTGTGTCTGGCAGAGATCTCCTCATCAGCTGAGACAAAAGCCCGGTAAGACTGAGTTGCTGTACAGTATATCCCTGATGCATTTCCCCGGACAAATCGTAGATCCGTCACTGCACGCAACCTTGAGGGAGTCCTGAACAAATCACCTCACTGACACGTCCATGCAGGTTTCTATTTAACAACATTAGGAGGAGCTGGGTGTTTCTGTCCACATCCCCTGCTTACTGTAGGTTCCTACAAACTGGACTATAGCAGCTCATCTGGAATAAGTGAGTATTTATTCCATTCTCTGACTAGCAGGCTGTGACATGCAGAAATTAGGCTGACTGGTCAAAATAATCAATATACCCATCTCTAAAAACAGAAAGACAAGTTGGTAAGCTAGCATAAAACATTATCTGAAGGCATTATATAAATACACACACTCACTCACTCACTCTCATCATCTATACTGCTTTATCCTGTATTCAGAGTTGCGGGCAGCCTGGAGTCTATCCCAGGAGACTTAGGGCACAAGGCGTGGTAAGTTTTAGTTTTTTTTTTTTTTTTTTTTTAAGGCAAAAGTGTATTTTTCTATATAATAGCAGTCAATTTGCACAAAGAATTCCCATTAATAGTCTTTTCAACCAAAGTAGATGGTAGATATGACTGAACTGCTTTAATTAATCCAAACAGTTATTACTGGCAATGACATCTTTCTTCTTCCCCATATTACAGTAGCTTACCATATATTGCCATATATTTAATCAAGTACAAGGGGTGTTCAAGTCAAACCGGGACTTATTGTGCAGAATAACAGAACACAGTTATGAGATTAGAAATTCCCTTTATTTGCGACACTAATGCACTTATCCAAGTGTTTCACTAGGGCTTGGATACCATCAAGGTAGAAGAATTTCTCATTATGTCTGAGCCATGATTGGACTACCTGGCCTCTCAGGAACTCCTTTAATTTGAACATGTCTGTTAATTTTTAAGGATCAGGCGTTCCACTTGCTGAATGTTCACAGGAACGACTGCGGTGGTACCTCAGTCATCTCGGGCTGGATCACATCCTGCCTTCTTTACAGCATTTGCACCATTCAAATGTTTTACTGTGGCTAATAGTCAAATGATAATTGGTATTTTCATCACAGGTCCGGGTTWGACATGAACAGCCCTTGTAATTCTGGGGAGAGGGGAGAAAGAAGAAGAAGAAAAAAAAAAACTGAATCAGCTAACGCAGTTTCCTGGCTGAGAACCTGCAAGAATTTGCACAAGCCATCTTTTATGTAAAAACAAAATTCCAAAGGTTATTACATTCTTTGCATCATAACATTTTTCTCAAGAATTAATTTGCATAAAATATGGAATATCATAAATCAATACTGATTTCACATAGAATTGGACTCTAATATGTGTGCTGGATGACATGGTTATATTTGAGGAAGTCACTATGAGGAATTGATTGAAAGAGCTCCAACTGCTCTATTCTCAGCATCTAATGAATGTGTTCCTGAGACCACTGAGATGCAGCACAGGCACATACTCAATTTTGTATAAACGATGTAAGGGAGAGAGATTATCCAAAAGCATAAATGTCACCATATACATTAGGATGATGAGGCAATGCGATGTTATTACCAAGGAAATTGGATCCTTTGTATTTCACCTCGAGGATTCAATATACTGGTCATGCACATTAAAGCCATGAAGAGCTTTGATATTTTTTTTAGATTGTGTCGGAATCAAAAGGGTTAGCCTTTTTTTTTTTAACTTCTTTTTTTTACTGAATGGACAGAAAATGCTGTATTTAAAATTTGATWAAAACTTTTCAGAGCCGATGTATTTTTATTAATCTATTATAGAATCACCGGATTTTGTTACATGACAGTCTTTTGAGGCACCAGCTGATAATTCTAGCTTAGTTTGGACTCCAGCACATTCCCTCCCTTTAGTGTTCTCCCATGTCTTCAGCTCAGAAAGGGCTGTGAAGTATCTGATTAGATTAGATTATATGGAATTAGATTAAAATAAGGTGTTCCGGGAGCAGGGTCAATTTAAAATAGGGTACTCCAGGTGCGGGGTTGGGAACGCGTTTACTATTTCATTACCGTCGAGCATGAGCCGTGCTTCAGATCAGGCTTCTCGGTGTTCCTTCAGCTTTTCTTTGCAGCCCTGTATGTTTTCTATATTGACTTGCTCTGATCTTTACTCTAGTCCAACCTCAAATAAAATGRTAGGAATGATGTTCAGGATCATGTTTACTCCTGTGAGATCTATTTCTTGTACAAATATAGTGCTGTGATTTTTCACCTTCTTCTTTTATCCATTATGGACCAGGTATGAGCGCACATAATCACACAAACAGGAACATATAGTAGTAATACCATATAATTACACTATTTGTTACAGTTATGTATACGCAGATTTAAAAAA
>QMIH01002001.1:81105-91454 GCA_003987875.1 Clarias batrachus
CTTAAATTTGAGATTATAAACAGAGATTTAATAAATCATCTGCCAGACAATACCAGACACCAGTCATTAATAGTGTACATGCCATTCTTTTTATAAGACTCAAAGTGTTAAAACTGCTTTTTACCGAGGATGAGAATCCCTCAGATACATACACTCATCTACAGATAATGGGGATTTACCGTATTGTTGCGCTGATCTTCTACTCTTTTGAGATTGAGAGTCTTGATGATGTATTTATTTGAAGGTGAGGATGATGTTTGTCTATCCCACCACAGAGCACATGGTTCACAATAACGCAACATAAATCCTGGCAACTATACAATGGAATTTGTGTTTGCAAGCATGTACTGTAAGTAATAGCATTTAATGTAAGAAGGGACCACTTACCATGTTTTAAAGCATGCCTGCATAATCACTTAATTACCTGAATTTAGAAAGTGGAGACACTTTTTATGGTGCTTAAGAGTTGTTTTGACAACCGTCACTGTGGGTAATCACAGCATTTTAGAGCTTTTTCTTTACAACKTRATACTTCCCCACCAGCACATATGGATAGACTGAAAGGCTTATATACATCCTGGGGCCTTGATACACTACAAGGGCATGTGCTTGCTGAATATTCGGTCCCCCTTTTGGTGTTATAATACTCCACTTTTTTGAGAAGACTTTTCATTAGATTTTGGTACATGAGGGAATTTCAGGCAAGGTGCCCTGGATCACAATCGGTGTTCAAATTTGTTTCAAAGGTGTTCAGTGGGTTTGAAGTTTGAGATCTGTGTGTGAGTTTTTATATTCTGACTATGGCAACACCATGTCTTTATGGAGCTTGGTTTATTCACAGGGGAATTGCCGTGAAGTAGAAGGTTGGCTTAACTCCATGAAAGGGAAAACTTCCATCTACACTATGTGTTGACCATCTTTCACTTTGTGCCAACAGAAAACGTGTGTTGGTCAGGGGTGCACATAGTCTTGGCTACATGGTGTATTTTTGGTATTAAAGCTAATTTTGAYCTATAGAGACTGTGTGTGATTTCCAATAACGAATGTAGTTCACCTACTGGTTCACCRGTAGCATAAGTCAATGGACAATAGRAGCCTACTTGACCTGACTTGATTTGATAGTTGGTATAARCAAAACCATTTTATGTACGAATCTTCCATTGGTTCATAAATCAAGTTGCATAAGGACCTCCAGATCGCGTTGTTTTGCAAGAGGGATGGAGACAAACAAGTTTAGGCACGGAGAGGCAGAAGGGGCATTCCTCCTCAGAGGCTAAAATACTGGCACTCACTGTACCAATCTCCATTCCACAAAGTAGTGCCTTTAGAAGCTCTACTCAGCATTTCTGATGGTTCCTTTTCTCTCTCTCTCTCATCGTCTATACCGYTTAATCCTGTATACAGGGTTGCGGGGTCCTAGAGCCTATCCCAGGAGACTTACTGTAGAGCACGAGGTGGGGTACACCCTGGACAGGGTAACGATCTATCGCAGGGCACACACATTCACACATTACGGGCAATTTGGGAATGCCAATTATACTAATCTGCATAATCTTTGGACTGTGGGAAGAAACCCACCAATCATGCTGTGAACATGCAAACTCCATGCACACAGAGATGGGAATCGAGCTTGGCCAGGAATCAAACACGGACCCTGGGGGTGCAAGGCATCATGCTAACCACTATACCTGTCAGGGATAACCCCTAGAGGGCGCCAAAGCGCCCTGTGTTTTTGTTTGTAGTTCCTTTCGTTTAAACTTCATTTCCCATGTGGCAACTCAGTCAGGTGACCATGGACGCTCACCTGAACCGAGTTGGTTATTAGTTTCATTATAAATAGTTAGGTTTCTTTAAGTTTCTTGTCTTGCATCTGTTGATTTTCACCATGAGTTATGTCCGTTCAGTGTACTTCGTGTTCTGGTTTGTTTTATATTAAAGTCTATTTGTTTATTTAAGTTCCCTGTTTTGTGTTTAAATAAAACATYGTTTCCTTTAACACCTGGATTCTCTGCGTTTATGCCTCGCACCCAGAACCGTGACGATACCACCGTACTGCCTCTTTTTGTTTCTAAGGTTTTAAAATTTCAACTCTTTTTTTTTTTTATTTGTGGAAAAGTCAACTCATGTTGTTTTCAATCCGTCAGCCGTTCCAGGGCATTGAAATTCAGGTCGGATTTGTTCAAGTGGTATTTTTGCAAGAATTGACTGTCACAAGTTATAGCTGAAGTTGGAAATGATAATGCAATAAAATAAGATTGTAAGAAATAAATCTGATTGAATTTGAGAACTCATGTCATGTGGCATTTGATATTGAGATTCACAAATGAATTTATTGCAAAACAGCAGGATGCAAAAAGACRTATACTTCAACGCAGGTTAAAGGTAGGACTCTGGTTATTTAAATTACATCTTTTTACATGGCTGATGTAAAAACAGTTGACCATAGCTGAGCACTTTCCAAATTGATCTAACTTAGATATGATAAACTATGCATAATTTATACTTTTCAGTTCAACATGTAATGATTTCATGTGTACAGTTTTTTTTTTTAAGTGTACAGTACATGTAAACGAAAGTCCATCAATATTATGTAAACCAATTTGATATTTCACTTGTAACAAACTTGCAATCAYGTGTGAAAGACAAATCCCATGTGTAAGCCTGTGTGTGATATAGCGCAAAAGTCATCAAAAACCGATTTGGTGCACTGTTTTGATTGGCTTTATTGTAATATGTTGGTTTGAAAGAATGTTGGTGTTAAAGAAAAAAAGAATCTCTCCCCTCTATAGCACAAATGTCAAACTCCACCTACAGTATAGAGAAAACGCTGAAAAGTTGAAAAATGTTCCACTTGCGCACTTTGAAGAATGTCTTGACCCCTTGCATGGGCCAAACCATAATTTCAAGCTYTGTGGTTTGCTGTGCCACAGTGACCTATTCATCTGGGACAGTAGGTTCAGTCTGATGGCTGGTGGAAATGAGAGATCCATCAGTAATGTCAACAAATGATGCACGCATGGTTTGTGTATCCACAACAGCGATTACGGCAACGCTTGTTCCATACTTTGTATAATGCACCACAGTTTCATTCTTTAAGCTGTCAGTGTTGGGGAAGGCATGGAGCTGTTTGTTTTGGCCTAAGCACATTCTGACCCGAAGCCAATTTCTCTGTCTTGTTGCTCAATCACATTGGTCAGTGATTTATTTGTCTGATTCTAAAAATCCAGGTCAACCTCTGTTCTTCAGAATGAACCCAACCACAATCTTGTGGATTAATCAATCCCAGGGTATTGACCTGCTTCGAGACAACACGTCTGCTGTCACCCCAACCGGTGTGCAGCTCTCAAGGGAAGATGTGTGGATTATTATTAGTGTTTGTTCACCCATCTCGACTCTCTCACTTACGGTGCACCATTACATATTCTACACACGTTTACCACTAAGAAGATTAATAATAATATCTATCTATATATATATATATATATATATATAAAGGATTATAGTGCACCACTTCTTTAATCAAATTATTCAACTGTTCATCAAGACAATATTGGGAAATGAAGAAATCCAGTCTATAGTTGATGCCTTTTACAGGCTGTACATGTACAGTAACTTCAACTTCAAACCGTGATAACTCTGTTATTAGTACTTAGGACAGAAATGAGCAAATGGAAAAAAAAACTCCACTAGTTCAGAAGGAAGCTGTTGTGATGCTGTGAAATGAAAAGAAGTAGAACAAGATGGTGTTTTTTTTTTTTTTTTGATCAAGCAATAATAAGCCATGTCTGCTGTGACCACCACATGACCAGTGTAAATGTGTTCATAATTTAGAAAGTGCTCTCTTTCGAGCCTTAGCTTTGTTTTTTTTTTATATATATATTTATGTTCATGACAAAAAGGACAGAGTAACAAAGTGCACATGGGGAGGTTTGATGTGTCAAAACTACAGAATGGGATTGAATTGAATTGACCACCCTTGACTTGACGCAGCCCTAATGGAGAAGCCTGAAAGCTAAGATGGTTACACACAGTGTATCGTGAAGAGAAGAATGGAGCTGTTTGAATATTTATCCTACAAGAACAACAATAACAAAAAAAAAAAATCAAGGTTATGGCTTCGTGAATGTTTACAGTGCATTTTTTGTGTGTGTGTGTGTGTGTGTGTGTTTTATTACATGTGCAAAGTTATTACAATACCCAAGGCTGCATTGGCATTTAGAGCTTTTTTTTTTTTTTTTTTTTTTTTTTTTTTTTACTGCACAACAGCCCACATGCACACATCTTCCAAATAAATAAGTCACATCGTCAGTGAAAGCAAAAAGCAAAAAAGCAACAACAACAAAAAAAAAAAATAGAAAGGAACATACTGTAGCATAGCATTCACGTAATCATTATACAAATGATTTGCTCTGACAGACAGCAGCTGTCCCTAATTAAAGTGAGAGAGTGTTTTATTTTTTTCAGGTTAGACATGCTGCCAGTACTAGATGATGACAACAGGAATATGCAGACATGCACACTCTGAAATATGAAACCATGGATTCGTCTGGTTTAAGAAAAGCAAACACAAAAAATGGTATTCTGCTATTTGACCCCATAAGAAATGGGTTCCATACAGTAAGTACAATGTAGTACACTTGCATCATGGCATTTTTGACAGTGTAACCATGGTACAATACATGGTTCTATAGTACCGTGGTACTATGAAAGATGTACCATTTGTACTGTCATATCTGAAGATATATACATGTTTATGTCCCATAAAGGTCATATTTATATTGTAACCTCTACAGGACCTGGTAAAGTACCTACCAAAGATTAATACACAATACCTTTGGTGAATGGTGAATTCCATGGAACTTACTGGATAGCATAAATGGCTACTAAAGTTAATCTGGTGTCTAAGATGGTAGTACAAGGTGGTATCAAAAAGTATCAAGATTAGCAATGTTTACAAGAAAGTGCTTAAACTTGTACTTTATTATTATCTAGCATGTAGGTTGGGTACAAAAGTTCCCACATGATCATCGTTCATGACCGGCGAATGGTTTCAACCTTTTCGGGGGTTGAGCTCGTTGAAGGTCTTCTGTCGTCTTCCAGTGATGTTCTTCCACTCTGGAAGCGCACATGCCATTTAAAACATCTCAAATGACTTGTTGCAGCATCACCGTAAACTTGCTGAATCATTTCAAACGTCTTGAGAATGTCATGTTCTCTCTTTTCGTTCTAACTTGCTGTCCATGAAGAAATCACGGACGTGGCAGTACACACATGGTCAGAATAGGACCACTTACACAGCTTTCGATGTACACAGGCCGATGTCTTTTAGCACACTGACTTATGAAGGTCGCCGCTCCTGGTGACTCCGCATGTGCCTTGCCCGGCCATCTGTTGTCGATCTGTYTCGAATCTTTCTGATTCTACAGTACCTCATGCATACTACTGGTATGGTGTAATACAAGCGGTACCATATTAGACACCTGTTGAACTTTGGTAGCTACCCAGTACWGTATATACCATAGTATTCACCCAAACCATTGTGTATTAACCTTTGAGAGGTACCATAACAGGGAAAAGGACCTGTAGAGGTTACTATATAAATATGACCATTATATTCCATATCAACGTACAACATAATAGATCCMTGTTCCAATAGATCCGTGGTACAAGTACCATTGGACAATCCTGGTACCTATACCATGGTATAATTGTTGAGAAGCTTGTAGTGCAAAGATTGCCCAGAAAAAATGTACCTATCCCCGAACACCAATCTTTTGGAGCTGTRGGGTCAATGATTATTCCTTCATTAAATAATCCAATTCAAATAATAATTTGTTTTAAAGGATAGTTCTCCAGCTTCATCAATTCTACTAGACTGAGGGTTTGTGAGTTCCATCGTGTATCAGTTTGAGTAATTAAGAACTCAATTAATTTAAGGGAAGTTGAGAACACATTCTCTTTCAGATTGGGTGTAGTGAACAGATACAGACTGTGACATTGCTACATCCCTGCTAGTTGCACTCAAGTGGGGTATTATTAGCAAGACATGTGAGGTGTAGTGTAGAATGCAAGAGGTGTCTTTTCACCACGCTTTGGATCTGTGAAGAGTGTCTGCGTTGGCTCTGTGTCAAGAGCAGCTGAGGGTTCAGAGAAGCAGTGGAGGCTGAAGCTTCTCAGGGGATTTTGTGAGAATAAAAAATTTTCTCATCTCCATTTGTTTGGAGTGCTTACTTCTTCACCAGCTGGCAAGGTTGTGGATAGTATCACGTTTTAGATGTTTTTCAGTCAGCTCTGAGTTATATGCTTCATATGCTTTATTTATGTATTCARTATTAGGATGACATGTTATATTTATGTGTATAGTGCGAATCCCATCATACATCCAATCATAGACTCTGGGCAATTTGGAAACAACACACGTTTCTGAGCGCGAGTCTTTAAACTGTGGGTGAAAGCAGAGTTTCTGGAGGAAACCTAAAYGGGGAGAACACGCAACACAGACCCGAGATGTGAGTCAAAGTCCCAACCCTGGAGGCATGTGGCAATAGTGCAAACCACTGAACCACCATGCTCCTGATTTATCATTGTTTTTTTTTTTGTTTTGTTTTTTTTCAGATAAAATAAAATGTTGACATACAGTATCTGTACATGCCATCACTCCCAAATATTTTTGTACTGATCAAACCTCACTTGCTGGCACTTGCTGTCTATAGAGGATGGAGATGTACTTTATCTGGCTCAGTGTCTAGCTCTTGCTCTTTCCAAGCTTCTGAGCTCTCACCTTCTTCTGTCTCATCCTCTCTCACTAGACTTACATTTTGTCTCTTCCTCCGACAGATCTAAGTCTGAATCTCACCCACTGATTCCCTTAAAAATGCTTTCAGCCTTTCTTTGATTATAGATAATCAAAATTGCAAATACAAGTTTGATGTCCACTACTGAGAATGAAATGTTAAATTATGCATTATATCTGAGAATAAATCAGCTTAACYGTGAAAATGTACTTACTAGAAATAATCAAACTGTTTGCTTACAGTACAGTAACTTTTTWAAAAATTATTTCTCGCAAAAATGGCCACCCATTGTGAAATTTCAGGAAAAGAAAGTTAACCAGGCTTAAACTTTACAAATGTGATGTCAGCTGAAACCCCTACTTGCCTTCTTTAAGAAACGATAGGACTATGACCGTTGCAGGTGACAAAAATGAACTGCTGGATTAACACCATATAACATCGATCAACTGATCCCACAGAAAGACAACTTGCTGAAAACGTCAGTGCTGGCCTCATGAAAGGCACCAGGACGTCCAGTGCACCACAGCCCACCACACTGGTGCCTGCTGAGGCAAAAGCCCAAGCCCACCGACCTGGCCTCCAAACTTCCCAGATCCCATTCTGATSGAGCACCCATTGGGATGCACTTGACCAACAAATCTGATCCAACCTGCAACCCGCAGCACCCAAAAGATCTGCTGCCAACATCCTGCTGCCAGACGCCACATTAGACCCCCAGAGGTCTTGTGAAGCCATGCTTCCAGACTCAATAATGTGCATCAGTGTTCCTTACAGTCAATGATAGGACCTTCATCAGATCTACGCTATTATTCATCAGGGTTTAAGTACGATGTAACAGTTATGTGATCCTYACATCCTTTTATAAACATATAAATAACCTTGRGTGGAAGCATAGTAAAATSCAACAGATTTCAATGTGTAAACATTTTCCATTCACTAGACTTCAAAAATAGTTGTCCCAGCAAATTCAGTCCAAGGTCAGACCGTTTATTGCTCAGAGATCTAAAGAAAAACCCAAGAGTTACGCCATGTGACCCACAAGCATCTTTAAACACAATAACTGTTTATGCTAAMAAAGACACAGCAAGGCTGGAAGCACAGCCACGGTATGAAAAAGCTCTCCTTTCGCTCTCTCAAAAAACCCATATATTAAAATATTACCATAAATACGGCATACAAGCCTCAAGTATGTTGGTGAAGGTTTTGTACCATAAACATTTTTTGAACCTAGAAAGTCCAGCCACAAATGTGGGACCGTAGATGCCCCATGTGGTTTTTGAATATTTTTTGAAAAAGAAAAAAAAAATCTATCGASTTATGTTAGTTTAAATACTGGCTATATTCAAAAAACATAAATGAAATGTTAATTAATTTTATGTGATGGGGTCGTTCTTGTACAGGCCAAAATTTATCTGGTTGTAATTAACATATGACCGCAATTATACTCATTTGTCCAGTACACTGAATCGTTCCCAGACAATGCAACCGGCACACAAAAAAATTCTGCTTTCAAAGTCATTATCTTTCATAGAGCAGCCTCAAGCTAAATTGTGATTAATATGCCATAAAATGTGCCATGACAGCACACTGTTTATCATAGTATCATGTAATGCTATGTGATGATATAKACCACCTCAAGATTTTCCACACATACATTAGTTCAGCACATAACTGGAACTTTTATAAAACACTTGAACTACAAGGTGGGAAAGACTTTTTTTTTTTTTTTTCTACTTTCTGTCAGCTGCTGCTCTGAAAAAGGTTCAGTCTGAGGTTAACCAAAACCAAAAACAACCCCACTGTAGTTGATTAGTTATTGATTTAGTGTCAGTGCATTGTATGTGCTCGCCATTGCTCACTAAGATGAAAGAAGACTGGATATCGGTGGGGTTTTAATAAGATTTGACATTTTAAAATAATAAAGAAACGCCTTTTCATTGTCTCACATGCATATTGTAATATATATTTAAAATAGAGAAATGTCTTTTAGTTTAGTGAACAAAGGAAAATTTTAATAAATAAATAAGAAAGTTCGATTTTATACTACAATCTGTGTGTCAATCAGGACCAGAAATTCAACTTTCAGATGACATTGACATTGGCCCATGATAAGGGGCTTCTTGCATGTCCAGCTGCAGCCAGATGTTGTTGAATAGTCTGTCGACTTGTTTTGTATAACCCTGGAATACCGGGAGCAGTAGTGGCAGCATTTTCTGTACGATTTCGCAAATGACACCATTGAATTAGTCTGTAATGTCTTGGCATTATCACGCTTGGCCTTCCAGACCTAGGGCAGTCAGCAGCTGAACCAGTTGTTTGGAATCTGTTTCATAGCCTGGAAGCTCCTATTCCTGGCAACTCCTAACCATCTGGCGATGTCTGCTTGTGCTGTACCAAGTTGCAGCATTCTCATGGTCCTCTCATCTCTCTGTTAGCACTGTGTGATGATAATGTGAAGAGAAAATCCACAATCAAAATGTTTTGATACCAAGACAAGTCAGCTGGACATAATTTTCGCATAAATGCACTGCACCATGGTAAGGAAACACACTTAACACAAATTAATACACACTTCCAGAAAAAAAAAGAAAATGATGTATATTACAAAAATATAATATTAAGAAATGAAATATTATATGAAATTGAGATATGAACTGTCTTGATATACACACATACAGTGTATTATTTAAATATTTCTACAAGTTTTTCTTTTACTAAAGTGAGTAATTTATTGGTGCAGTACGTTTTTGGCTGTCTCTGTATGTGTACAGGTACATACCGTATGAGCATACAGTATATACCTTCCTGGCCCTATGTAAAAAAGTAACCACCTCCCATTACTAAATCATGAATAAACTGTGATTTTTTTCTTTTTTAAAGCTAAGTTGAATGTCACTTACCACAACCAGACCTAATCACTGCCAGACCTGTTGAATCAAGAGATAATTTAAGTAGAACCAGCCTACCAAGTGAAGCAGGCTAAACGATCCCAAAAAGCAACAAGAAATTCAAGAACAGGTGTGAACCAAAGTAATTGACATGTATCAGTCTGGAAACCATTAGCAAGCCTTTTCTAAGGCTTTGGGACTCCAGCGACCCATGGTGAGAGCCATTATCTACGAATAGAGAAAACTCGGAACAGTGTTGAACCTTCCCAGGAGTGCCGGTGTACCAAAATTAGTCCAGGAGCATAATGACGGCTCGCCAGGAGCTCATAACAACATCTAAAGACCTGCAGACATCACTCGCCTCAACAAACATGGCATCTATGAGAGATTAGAGTTCTCAGGCTAAAAGCCACTGCTGACCACATTTCTCACATTTAATATATGAGACGAGCTCGTCTCATACAAATATTCTGGAATGGAAGGTGTGTTTCCCATTACATCCGTCATGAAACTAACACAGCATTTAAAAGTTGATAATTAAAAAAAAAAATGTTGTTTTTCTTTTGTGTAAAAACATTTGATTGAAGTGGGTCTTAATATGAGTCAAATGCAACCTCAGATGAACAACATGATGAACTACTTTTTTTCGTCATGGTATTATTTATTT
>QMIH01002001.1:109512-119706 GCA_003987875.1 Clarias batrachus
TATATATACTGTATAGTGTGACTAATTGGCTGAATTACATAATCCTATTGATTTCAATTATCAGGGATGCAGTTTGCTTACATGAATAATGATATACATTATAAATAGTATTTATATTAAGATTATGGCTTTTAAAAATGAAAAAAATAAATAAAATAAAACATAATAAACGGTGTGTCTTTTATATCCTTAACCCTTTATTATCTTATCAAGTAATCAAGACTCGATTAAAGAAAACTTTTTTTTTTTTACTGTATGATTATATTATTGTATTATGATAAATTTAAGATCATTATGGTACGCTATTTAATTAATCTAAATTGTCAAGCATAAAATTCTGTTTATTTATATAGAATACTTATTTATAAGTATTTTTAACTTATATAAGTTTTCCACAGTGAAACGAATCCTAACATCTATATAGTTGAAATCAGAAATCATCTTATAATCTAATAATATAACGCTGTATCAGATTAGCCTTTCTCTTTGCAAGATGTACTTTGCAAAGGTCTAATTTTGGGCAGGATTTAACAGCGTGGCTAAGATGCTTATTAGCAGAAGTGTGTCTTCCAATGACACTGACATGACAGGAAGTAGATTCCAGCAAGCTTTGACTAACACCACATGATTGTAATTGACAGTAGGTAATTATGACCGCAACCAGGGTTGAATTATGAATTCTATACCTATAAATCCTTCATATACAGCTAAATGTAGACAGATATACATAGACTAGATCGTCCTTAGCCAGCCTGTCGCGTTAGCATCAAGCAGCACCGCCATATTGGATAGTGCTACTGCAAAGTGAAGCCACGCCTAATGCGTCAATACAAAAAGCAAAGTCATTTAAAATACATTTACAGTAAAAAGGACACTGGTAAATAGTTATTAGTAAATCCTACAATGCATGCAGATTGTTTGAGAACATGGACAACAAGATGCGTCGGTATGCCAACCTTTGCAGCTGTCATTTACAGTGCTTTAGCAAAAGTATTCACACCCCTTGAACTTTTCCACATTTTGGCACGTTACTCTATTAGATATTTAAAACTTGGGATATTATTTTGTAACATAACTCTGCTTTAACTCATAATGCTGTTTGTTCTCTAACAAACCTCTGAGGGCTTCACAGAACAGCTGTGTTTTATTCTGAGATGAAATTACACACAGGTCTATTTACTAAGCAGGTGACTTCTGAAGGCAATTGGTTCAGAGTAAAGAGAGGCTGAATACAAATGCACGCCAGACCTTTCAGATTTTTATTTGTAAAAATGTTTTAAAAAACATTGATCCTTTTTCTTCCACTTCCGTCTATCACATACAATTCCATTAACATACATCTACGCTTGTGGTTACAACGTGTGAAAAGTTCAATGAATACTTTTTCTTTTTTTCTTCTCTTTTTTTTCTTCCAGGATATTCCGCTCTCTGATCCTCTTTAAATAATGACCTTTGTTACTCTCGCTCAGTGTGATATTATTTGTAGCCTAAAGATGTTCAGTCCAGAACAACAATAACTATAATGAAACCAATAAAAGAGCAGCTGAAAAGTGCAGCTACACCATTACTTGATGAGAATTGGTATGATATGCGCTAAACACATGCTGCGTTAAAATCCTGCCATCATGCTCTGCTCTGAGTCTCATGTGACTTGTGCGGGTCTAACCAATCACAGAATGCTTGGAGCTGCTCAGAAAGCAGAGGATGAGATTCGTCAGATTTATATCACTTTACTGCATCTGATACTGTGACACCAGCGCATTAACTGTCAATGATACTTTAAAGTAGTTAAATATCTTCACCATCCTTCATCATCATTAAGTGCACCGGGTACAGCACGTCCAATCTAATGTGGTTAAGATGATTACCATCACACCATCATAGTTCAAGCCCCGCCTTCGTGCTCCAGGATTGGCTAAAACATTTCACACGTTGTGAAAATCCAACCAATCACAGGCGAGATGAAATTCTTATGCATTCTCATTCATAATATAGAAGGCAGGATTTGTCAGAACAAACCAAACGTAATGAGGTGGCCAAAAGTATCACAATGGCATATGTCATGAATTATATGGCTCTAGCCTATCTGGCTGAGAAGAAGTTGTGCTAATTAACTGAAAAACTAGTGACAGACTGGCTATGTGACAATGATATTCAGCTTCTATAGCCATGGTCTGTTCTTTTCTTAATCAAAAAACAAAGAGTACTTCTAAAAACAACCATTTCGTAGGTGTGATTTTTTTATAAATCGTCAAATTATATAAGTATACTGTATATACGGTACTGTATGTTCATTTTTCTTTCGGCTGCTCCACATACAATACAGTACAAGCTTGGCACAGGGTTCACGCCTGATGCCCTTCCTGACGCAACCCTTCCATTTTATTCTGGCTTGGGACCGGCACTGCATCCAGTGAATGGGTTTCGGTCACTGCCTGGGAAATGAACCCGGACCGTCCGCATGGCAGACGGAACATCTGCCACTGAGCCACCAGTGCCCCAATATATATAATCTCCACATAATCTCCTTGCTTTTCTGTACACTTTGGGTGGATGAGGGTGAAAGTCCGATCGAGCGAGATCAAGATTATAGGGAGGATGTTTTAACACCTCGAAAAGAACAMCGACAGTGTGGGCAGAAGTATGCGGACGTGCATCATCATGCGAGATCACCACGCTCTTAGATACTGTAGGTCTTGGGCTTCAGCTCTTCCGTAAGTTGCTCACTGTTGATTGTTGAACCTTTTTCCTTCTCAACTGGTCCTTGAGAATCCCAGAAAACTGTAAAGCACTGCTGAATTATCAGCTGATGGGTGACTTTTGAACTTTTTCTCGGTTGGCGATTGAGGATGTTTCCGTTCCATACGCCGCTGTTTACTCTCAGGCTCGTACTGGTGATGATGAATCCGTGTCTCGATTCTCTTTAAGAAACTTTTTCCTTTTCATTTTATAGAGTATCGGTCCAAATCTTTGTCTGCAGACATCCAAACTCTTCTGTTTATGCGCTTCCGTGAGTTGTTTCGACCCTCAGAATCACTGCACGCTGCTCTTCTTTTGTGCAAATAACAAGTGGGGCATCGATTTTTGCTCGCGCCACAGTTACAAATGAACTGATGTAACTGATGTGACCGGGGATTCACTATCCTTGAACGGAAAGCACTAATAAGACCAACATATAGTTTGAGTGTATAATTTTTGACTCACCCTTTTTTATTTTCTTCCCCATTTCTTACTTACTAGATAGCCTAGGACATTTTTTTTTTTTTTTTTATTTTTATTCTTATTTTATATTGTTTTTTTTTTCCCCATTGATTGTTATTATAGAGAAACACACCATGGAAGCAGTAACACAATACAGACTTGACTGCAGCTGCCTATCAGTCTATAAGTGTGTAATTATTTGCCCCCCATCATTCTTATTATGCCATAGATAAGACACTTTTCTTATCTGTATAATTGCTCTCTAATCYTTTCGCTGGTGATGGGCATTAAATTTTCGTCCATCCCATTTAATATCATGACCTGCCATTTACTGCTCTCATACACTTTTATCACACACTGAAAGGGAACGTGTGACACCGGTCTGATATAAACGCTTCTATTAGCCAACTGTACCATAGTAACCCTGCTCGGCACTGTTTATAAGCACTTCCAAGAGAAGTACACGGCACAAGAGTAAAAAAAAAAAAAAAAACATTTGCTTAAATTAGAGAAATCCAGTGGTCCATCTTTCTGTAGATAAAGAACTGATTAAGGTTCATCTAATTAAATGATAAGAACGAATGAATTAAGAGATTTCCTATACATACTGAAGCGATGATAAGGCTCATTTGGTTGGCTTAATGCAAAAGGAGTCTCACACACATATACTATATACACACATACACACACTCGCACTCGTTCCWATCTTTTTCGGAGGGACCCGTCAGCTATTCCAATCATTTTCGACACACATAAGCACACACACATACCTATATATACACACACTTGTATTGTACATGGTTCTGAATGTCGTTTTTCCATTAGGTCATAACTGTCATGGAGGAACAATGATAAAAATTGGAAAATAATAAAAGAACAACTGCAAGGGGGGGGAAAAAAAGCAACATCGTAATATTTTATTTCTTTATAATGTGCCTTATTCAGGAAAGAAAACACAACGAATAAATAGAAATTTAAAAAGCATCTCTTCTGACATTCGCCTCACCTTCTTCCCATTACAGCAAATCTATACCCCCCACCCACCCCTACACCCCACCCAAGACTTTTACATTGGTCTCGATGAAAGCAAAGATACTGCACAAGATGGCCAATGTAGCCCATAAGCTGAGATTGCGATGGGACACGGACAGTACAACAGGCATGCTGATGCGTGAGTGGTCCTCTTTGTAATACACAGGCACACGGAAAAACGAATGTATTGGCATGTCCGAGACAACATTTAGAAACAGATCTGCAAAATACATTTGTTATATATATATACACACACAAATCAATAAATTAACTCAAGACCACCTTTGCATCGCTTCTGGACTGCTGGCAAACTGACCGTTCGGAAAATCCTCCCTTTAAAAAAAAACAACAAACATCCGGTGTATATCACGTTTCTTAGCACATTACATACTGATAGTCCTCTTTAGGAAAAGTCGCTTTATCCACCATGTGCAAATGATATACACACAAACGCGCACACTCTACATTTATGTTTTGTTGATGCWGTCTTGCCGTTGTATAGGCTTCGTTTGAATGTAATGTCTTCGTCTTGCTCAGAGAATAAGGCAGAGATTGGCTGAGCTTTAGGAATGGAAATCAAAACAGACTGGAAAAAAACTGGAACTTCATCATAGGGTCTTGGTGTAAAGCCATTTTCCTAGAAGAGTCTGTTAAGATATTATCTTTTTTTTTTTTTTTTTGCCTGATTTAAACAAAAAACAGGTATAATACAAAGGTAAAAGAATCATATATCTTCCATGCCTGTATCTCTGCCTGGGTTTTACCACAAGAAAAAAAAAACTTGAAAAACTCTTCAATTCATCCAGGCCTGAGAGACCAGAAAAGAAAAGGAAAAAAAAAAAAAAAAGCCATCGAAGGCGTCGGAAAGGCTCGGCTGCTCTTCCGTCTGTTCTCTGGTCACTAGTTCAGGTGTTATCTGACCTCTAGGCAGTCCAGGTACTCCAAGGCCAGGTCATAACAGAAGCGATACTGCTCCTGAAAGGGAAAATACACACGGATCAGATTCAGACTGTCGGAAATCACCCGGAAGAACATGCAAATATTTTAAGATAGGTGGTAGAAATGAAAGTCCGGTCCAAATTTACTGTAGGAGACACACTAATGTGATTCTGATGGAAAGGCCGAWACTTTCTGTATGGGTTTATGTTGTTGAAACATCTACAGTATGGATTATGTTCTATGTTAGTCGTTCCATTTTAATGTAAAAGCTACAAGCCATTCAATTTAGATAAAAAAAAGCTCAATTCAATCCCATTCCTAAAATCTGTGCCAGCGCTCGAGTACACGGTGCCAGGGTTGAGCGCCGGCCTTAAAAGATTTAGTACACACTACACTGCACAAATTGGATCGGATATTTAAGGCCTGCTTGGGGTTTTTATGTACCTTCTTTTTTTAATTCAGTGCAACGCTGCTTGAGACTCATCACTCTTTTAATTATTTTTTATTGGCCTGGATGTGAGTCAAATGAACTTCCACTTCTGCCTGTGAGAAATTCCTTGTCTTTGCGATGATTAGTCTGCATTTTGTCATTTTCTACRGATGGATTTTGCCCTGTAAGGATTTTCACAAATTGAAAATAATAGTAAAATTCATAGGGGGCTTTTGATTGTGCAGAATAACAGACCGCAGTAGTGGTGGCTTGAACAGCTAAGGCTCTGGGTTACTGAATCACTAATCGGAAGGTTTGGGGGGGGTGGGGGGTCGAGTCCCAGCACCACCAAGTTGTCACTGTTAAACCCTGTAGGGCCTTGTGCTCTGACCCCATCGTCCCAAGTGAAAAAATCATTTCATTGTGCTGGGATAAGTGACAAATAATTGAATTATTTATTTTATAAAAGCATTTATTTCTCTATATCATCCCCTGCTACAATAACACACTTGTACCAGCAGTTCCCTAGTGCTCAGATACCATCAAGGTAGGATGTTTCCTCAGTACTGCCTGCTTAACGTCTGAGACCCTGGCCTCCCAGGAACTCCTTTAATGACTCAAACATGAGAAAATGGCTTGGAGTGAGGTCAGGACTGTATAGGGATTTGGAAATAACCCCCAGCTGAAGTCTTGAATGATTGCGTGTACAGTTCCCACAGCCCGATGCATCTCTTCCGCAAGTTGTCTGTCGATTTTAAAGGAATCCGGCATTCCACTAACTGAATGTTCACAGGAACGACTGCGGTGTTCTCTATCGAGCCACCACCACTGGGATTGTCATTCATGGATCTTTAAAAGATTTTACACACCATTCAAATATTTTAAGTGTCTCATCACTGCTTGAAGTCTTCCATAAGGTTTTACACAAGATTGGACCTTTTTCTTTGGTAGGTTCAAACTCGGGTGTAAAAAGTGGATGGTAATTTCCCTCKKCTTATAGTATATGAGCTATAAAGCCTGTCAGATGTGCTTAGTTGGTCTGAGGTGCAATTACTTTTTTTTCCTCAACTCTGTACAAGATTCTTTTTTTTAAAAAAAAACCTTTATTCAATAGAGTACTGTACAATTATCTAGTTACAGAGTTTCACAACTATAGAACCATGCAAACCACAAGCTGTAATTTACCAAGGTCTCCACCATGTTAGTCTTAGAGTTACGGAGAGTCTTGACGGCGTAGAAGACATCCACCATGCTGTGGTGCCCAATCATTTCCATTATCATGGTGCAAGCACAGAAGGTACCACTGCGACCACCTCCGTTCCTAGAAGACACACAGTCACACATTTCCTTTATTAGAAAGCTGCATGTGTTTTTGGCATGGGATTAGTCCAGTACAAGTAAAAGCAAGCACACAAGGGGAGAACACAAAGAGCCCAACCCTTCACTCATTCGTCACGTTATCTCTTTAGTGAAAAACACGTATTCTGCACGTGTTGATTGCTTAAGAATTTAGCTTTAAAGTAAATGAAATCCCCAGGTGCATTGCCATTCACTTTCATCAGTATGTTGCAATCAGGCCACATTAAAATGCAAAGCTGCCCTTTATTGCCACATTGCTTTTCATTCCTACTGCATCATGTTGCATGTTTGTCCCATGCCGCAAATGAAACGTGAAATTTGTATTGCTGAATTTTTCTTTTAGCGGGACTGCAGAATCATCTCTATGTGCAAGGGAATGGCGCACCGAGAAATGAGGGAAGAGACAGCCTTCTGTGAATTAAGATGAGTGCCTTGTGATGCTGATAGGTGACGGGCTCGTTACTGAGAGCCAGCAGGAACCAAGAAAAACTGACCAACATACACAGACGGAGGAGTTATATCCTCAGGCAAGAGAACAGAAGAGCCACAGGCTATAAAAAATGATGCACTGAAAGGGGAGGAATGGATTAAGTCCCTTAAGCAGRTTCATCTTTATGGGTGCAGCTGATGAGAGATGAATAGGAGCGGGCAAAAGGAGAATTAAAAAATAAATAAAAATCAGCACCAGGGAGCATGATTTATCTTTTCAAGACTCACAGGCAATGAACTACGATGCGACCGTCACCGCACTCCCGCTGCCACTTGTGCACTTGGGCTAGTAGAGTGAGAAAGGCCTTTTTGGAGTCTGGAATATCCCGGTAGGCTGACCAGCGCAGGAACTGGAAGTGACGCACCACCAGGTGACCCTCCTGCAGCTTCAAAATCAGACGGTAAAAGATAAAAAAAACAAACATTATATACAGTATGTACAACATACAAGGTCTCTTCAACCACCATTCAGATTCTTCACCATGTCAGTAAGCAAGGCTCATTCATCCTTCCCTTCATCCCTCCTTTCATTGAGAATGATGGTTGGCTTCTGACATTTACACCATCGGCCATTGCTGTATGCGAGGCACTACAGTATATTCCTGTTGAGCWTAAACCTACAGGCACAAGCACACACTCGCCCACTATGGGAAACARCAGTTGAACTGGAATCACCACACAGCCTTTTGCCAYCACCAGCGATCCTCCATTGCATGTCTTTGGACTGTCATGCAAAACCAAGGTACCTGGAGAAAACCCACCACACAAAAGGGAAAACCGTAAAACCCCACCCACACAAACCAGAAATGAGATTCGAACCCCAAACGCTGAAGGTACAACCACTAAACCATAAATTTGGTTACTATCCATTTGTGAACTACAGTATAACTCTTATCCCATGCAGGCTTGCACTGGAARATTCCAGGACACATGGTACTGTAGGGTACCACCCAATGATAGGGCACAAGCACAAAGCCTCACACCCAGTCATACAGTATATCACAGGCATGCCAGTTTACCTGCATGTTGTTGGATTGTAGGAGAAAACCAGAGGACCTGGAGGAAACCCCAAGGCCTGGAGCTACATGTCTACAGTGATAACCATTAAGCCACCATGCCACCCTGGTTACTACACATTTTCAAATGGGATACCAAAGCTGATAACATGCAAATTCCGCTTGACCGTTCGGAAAATCCTTGCGCTTGACCAGGAAATTCAGGTTAAATTCATGCTGCTTATTCGAATTTCTACCACCTAGTCATGCAGCCTGGTCGACCATTGAGAAGTCGTAGCATTTGGCTTGCCTAACCCTGGATGTGAACGTCTCCATCTTGTTCAACATTAACATAATGGGCCCCATCCTTGAACTTGCTCAGAAGCTGTCTGGACATCTAAAGATAACAACAGCCTCGAGTGCAGGGTAGTGCCTTAACCTAAGGTTTCTCTCGCAGGTCCAGGATGAAAATGATTTCTCATGCAAAYTAAGTATGCTTGCCTTACTTGTTAGTTACGTTAGCCGCATAGCACCGTTTCGAGATTAAATAAATGCCGAACACATCGCGGCTGATCTTTTAAACTCTGTCTGCATGATTAAGCACAGATTTAAGATGCTGCTGCAGATATACCTGCACAGAATTCATTTACACTTCTTCTCTAAAAAGACGAATTAAGCAATTAGCCTCTCAGTCCATTAGCCATGAAACATTGGCTGTGGACTCGAAAGAAGTCAGAAGTAGTTAGACGTCAGTCTGGCATTTTAATGAGGTCAACATTTCACYCGGCATTATAAACGAGTGGAGCCAGCGGTAACCCCCCTCACTGACACCAGCTATAATGGTCTGGCTAATAGAGCACACATGATATTCCGTAAGCATTTCATAATCTGCTCTTGACCATTACTGGACACTTACCCGCGTGATGTTATTGACCCGAAACAGCCGGGTGATGACATCATCATCTGTGGACCTGCTGAGCAACTCCACTGTCATGGGTCCAAACTGTTGCATGCCTGTCTCGGGCCAGTATTGCAGGCAAGGCTAAGAGAAGGAAAGAGAAAGAGAGAGAGAGAGAGAGAGAGAGAGAGAGAGTGATAAGGCAAGACTCTCAGGAGTAATGTTGGGGCAGATTCAGTGTGTTTACGGGGACACTATTATGCAAAATTCACTTTTTAGGCKTGTTTGGACATTCAGATGGGTCTCCAGTCTGCGTGAACATAAGAACTAAAAACATTTCAATTGTTCTATCTTTGTATGGCCTTAAACAAGCAAATCCCCCTTTTGTGATATCATCCTGCCATGGCTCAACGCTCAGCTCAGCTTAGCCATGATCAACTACTGTACACCCAGTTATGCCATTCTCTGGGAGGCATTTTTTTATGAGATACAACATATAAGGCTAGGTAGTCATCAGCTGATTTTTTTTCATCGCCACATAATGCTGTTGAGACGAGACCTGATCACGTGAACCAACCCCAGAACATAACACTAACTTCAGAGGCTTGTACAGTGGCCACTATGTATGATGGGTACRTCGCTTCATGTGCTTCCCTTCTTACCCTGACCCACAAATCACTCTGGAATAGGGTTAATCTGAATTACTGTAGCCTACCACATGGCCTATTTCCATTGCTCCATTCTTTGTCCCCCCAAAGAATGGAGCAAATGTTGGCATTTTTTTCTTCCTTTTAGTTTCACGAACAATTGGTGTTCTTATGGCCACACAGCTTTTTAGTCCCAATCTATCA
>QMIH01002002.1:26603-44495 GCA_003987875.1 Clarias batrachus
CAAACTCTCTCTCTCTCGCTCTCTTTCTACAGTATATATGTTTATTACCTTGTGTCTAATGGCATATTGGATTAAACACTAATATTCTCATTTCCTCTTGTTCACATTCGGTGCAACACACAAACACCAGCCGGCGAAATAGATAATGATGAGGCAAAAAAAGAAAAGAAAAAAAAAATCATCCGCTCCTGCAAACAAGTCTCACCTCTAGCTAGAGGAACAGATGTTTGTGCTTGAGAGGCACTAGTTAGGAAGAAAAAGTGTGAGCAAAGGGTAGAGAGAGAGAGAGTGAGAGAGAGAGAGTGATGAGAATGCTGGAGAGGCGTTTTAAAAAAAAGCGATAATTGCAGACCTAGACAGTTCATTTTACCCATGCGAGGAGTAACAGCAAAGCAGTTCCTGCGTGTTACAGTATAGGCGCTCGTTTGCTTCCTCAGGCCCGCTTTTCAGGTCAAAATAATCTGTAAACAAAGTCGTGCTGTTAGTCCTAAAGTTGTATTTTTGATTTGCCACTTCAGTTTTTACTAAAGCTGTTTTCTCCGGATCGTTATTTCCACATAAGCACAGTGCTATGTGTTCGGCTGTGCGCGCAGCAGAGTCTTGTTTACAGCGCCTAGAGATTTAATAACCTTAGTGTCACTTAAGAAGAACGGACAAAGTTGGCAAACAAACTTTGCAACTTCGCTGAATCACAACCGATCAATTGTTGTTGTTTTTTTTTTTTTTTTCGTGTGACAGTTTCTGTATCGATTGCTTAATTAATGCAGCGATGTAGCATATCTTATTTAATAACAGAAGCATATCTCGTTATTCAATGTCACTGTCAAGGACCGTAATGATGTGTGATAGTAATTTATACATTTTCAGTGATTTATCCATTTCTGTTGCATCAAATTCTCAATAAGGGCTGCAAGTGATAACCCCTGCACATTCATCTATATTCTGCATTCATTATGTGATTTTTTATTTTATTTTATTTATTTTTTTATCCTAATGCACTATAGTAATATGTTGTGCACACACTTGGAAGTGCTATTTCCATGATAAATTCCATGACAGCGTGTGTTTCTATGTATTTATCTTACTTTGGGTAGGCACTCTTTCTTCATATAAATACTGCCATACTGTAATTCTATGGCTCCATTTAAGATTAGAGGGCAGTTGCCATCCACTTCAGTGGCTGTGGACATCCTATGAATTATAATGATGCTAATATTAATCCACTTCAGCAGAGAAGGCCTACAGGGACAATTAGTGGCACGTAACTGCCCCCTTGTCCACAGTCCGAGTGTTGCTCTGAAATATCGCTGCAGTTTCGCCCTATAAGTCTGCCTTAACTGCTAGAGTGTCACTATTAAAATATCTCTCGTCATTCCAAGATGCTTCTAGATGTGAGTGTTTCAGGACGGACAGTAGTGATGAGACAAGTAGAGAAAATGAAAAATAATCCCCATCAAAAAAAAAAAAATCTCAGATTGATGGTAATTTGCAGCTGTGTTCTGTACATTACAGTTAAAAAAGACACCTTATTACTTATATCTACATTAGTAGGACAAGGTATCTTAAAAATGCAGTGTGAAATAGTATTGACGTTTTTGCCATCTTGGTCTAAATCAAGTAATTAAAGTGAAATTCCAAAGCTGGGAAAATAATCACTTTAAAATATTAAATTAATGCTTTAATTAATTCATTTAAACCTCTGATTATGCTAATAAATAGCTTAACTACAATGCCCACAGTGTTCCTGGTGATGTCTTAAGCATCTTAAGCTGTCCTGAGATGTTGGTCCAAAATAACTTACAGGTGGAGGTGAAAAGCTCTTTTGGTCAGACGCCAATCCAACAAATCGCACGAGCGAAGCAGTACTCGAAAACAAGAAGCGGTGAATGTGGTAAATGGGATAAACATGAAACTCCAAAATGCGGGAAACAAACAAAAGACGTATAGGTCATTTTCACCTTTGTGTGTTTTCACGCAGACACTGAGAACTGGGTATGCTTGGGGAAGTGTTTCATGCCCTGGAGCAGTTTAGAGATCTGTGGTGTTCTTGAAAATGCTTGCTTTTACCAAAGCATTATGTGGTCTACATTACAGTAGGTGTGTAAACAGGTCAGTTCTCTTTGTATCACATGCTGAGTAACACAATTGGTTCAATTTCTTACCACTATATTTATTACTGGAAAACTGGTCAGGGATGAGGGCAAAATGGCCCTCTCCAAAGAAAACCYWCCGCAGTCTGCAAGAGACATRGGGGAACATGTTTAACCATCTCCACGACAACAGTCACAAGCATTCTTAATAGCCACATCTGTAGTGCCAAACCTACACCAAAAGTGGTTCAAAACCACTTGTAAGAAGTAGAAAATCATCTGGTATGATGGCCTAGTTAGAGTCTCCATCCTTTCTGGCAACAATATGTACAGTATCTCTCTCACTCTTTCACTCATTCTCAATAGGGCTTGTCTTGTTCAGGGTCACGGGGGCACAGACGCCTATCCCAGGTGACTCAAAGCACAAGGCAGGGCACATCCTGGACGCAGTGCCGTGATAATGGTGTGCCAGAGCACACAAGCACACACTCACTCACACAATATGACGAATCTGGAAACGCCTATTAGCCTACCTTGTTTGTCTTTGGCGTACMTGGAGGAACCCGAACAAGCACAGGGAGAACGTGCAAACTTCAYCCACACAGACCAACCTATCCATTATGCCACCATGCTGCCCAACAATATGTCAGTGGGCAAAAATACCAGATTCTACAGATGCAGCCAATTAGGACAGCCGCAATCGGGCAAATGGCATGCAAATGGTTTGCAGCTGGTAGTGCAGCTCCCAGGAATCCTGTACTCCTATTGCCAGAAAGGTGTGTTCGCAATTGCGATAGGGATATGTGATAGATGACATGCCGCTAATACCATGCAGTAATTGTATTCAAAGGAAATTGCTGCTATCTATTAATGGAACCAAAATGTACTGTACAGTAGTGATGTTCAAGAAGGGAATACTTATGCAAGGACTTGTAGTTAAATGTAATATGAAACCAGGAATCTGCTGTGTTGGGTGTAAACAGTAAAATATAAACCTCTACCAGAAACCTCTAACAGTTTTTAAAAGAGGCATGTACAGTATAAAGACAAAATTAAATATGATGCTAAACACTTTGTTGGGGAGAAATCGCACATATAAGCATGAAGAACATTGTTCTTACTGTGAAGCACGGTGRTGGCGGCATCATGTTGTGCTCTTGATTTTTTTTTTTTCTATGTGAAAGACACATTTTCTAAATGTTCAGATCTGTAGATTGATATCTAATCATAAATGCCTGAATTATTAATTCAAAGGTGGTGTACATTTGATCACATTGTAAATCTTATAGTTTTTAATCATCATAAATTCTTATATTGACCAAGCCTGATGAGGGTGTTGAGTTTTTTTTTTTTTTTTTTTTTTTCATGCTCATTGCAAAAAATATGATGTGGAATAACTAAAATCAAAAACGTCTGTACTGTAGCTTGGAAACTCCTAATTAGTCTCATATGGATATATGCATTTTCTATTAATGCTGAATGTTTTCCCTTCAAATTGCTAAAGGGCTCAAAAATATTCAGTTTGTGAGGTAGGCCTTTTGTAAAACCCCTAAGCAACTAAGGAATACGCTGAAAAAGACAGGCTGACTTTACATTTCTTCAGTTGTGAATAATTTCTCTGGCGTGCATTCCCTATAGGTTGAGAGGAGAGAGGTCGGGTAGAAGGGCAGAGCAGGGAGGGATGGATGGATGGATGCGAGGAAGACAGGTGATCAATGACGACTAATGAACACGCTTGGAGTTTGGTTTCGCTCATCTCGCAATCTAGCTCGCTGCAAGATCTCTTGACTGCTTCCCTTAACTGTGAGGAAAACAAAATTGGAAAGCAGCTGCTGTAAGACTCAATCAAGAGCTATAGATTAGTCATAATGCTGATGAGTGAGAAGAGGGGGCCCATAGGGACTGGGGTGATTTCAAAAATTCATGGCGTGATAATGGTAAGACCTGATATCTTTGCATATGCAGTAAAAAAAAATTCTAATCTGAAACAGTAAATTGACTTGAGAATTTAGTAAAAATCATTTAAGGTTAGAGCTTGTGGGTCTAATTTGGATGGAGTTCAAGAAAAGTGCCTTTTTAGAGCAGTAATTATATCATCACACCTTGACTTTTAAAAATAAGAAAAGTCCATTAACATTAGCTCTAGACTAAAAACGCACTCTCTCACTCACTCACTCATCATCTCTACCACTTTATCCTGGATACAGGGTCACAGGGGGCCTGGAGGCTAACCCAGGAGACTCAGGGCACGAGACCCGGACCCTTAAGGTGCAGGGTGACAGTGCTAACCGCTAACCTACTGTGTCACCTCACTCACTCAGTCATCATCTATGCCGCTTAATCCTGTATCAAGGGTCACGGGGGGCCTGGAGCCTATCCCAGGAGACTTAGGGCACATGGCAGGGTACACCCTGGACAGGGTGCCAATCCATCACAGGGCACAGACACACATACACATACACTCACTCATTCACACACTACGGGCAATTTGGGAATGCCAATTAGCCTAGCCTACATGTCTTTGGACTGTGGGAGGAAACCGGAGTACCCGGAGAAAACTCACCAAGCACAGGGAGAACATGCAAACACAGAGACGGGAATCGAGCCTGGCCGGAGATCGAACCCAGACCCTGGCGGTGCAAGGCGACAGTGCTAACCACTACACCACCGTGCCGCCCTACTGTGTCACCTAGTCTTTAAAAAAAAAAAAAAAAAATTCTGATTGTATTACAAAGTACAGAGATGAGAAATTATACAAAGAACACGGATTAACACAATTTAAAAGCAAACACTAGACGTGATTACGCATATGCATGAGGTGTGTTCTCTTCACGGTCATTTAGCTAGGTACATAAAATTAGCCAGTATGTATTGTAAGTGGAAAGTAATCAACTTTGGTTTAGTCTCAGTTTCTCTTCATCACACTACCCTGTTGTTCTTTTTATTGTTTTTATTTTTTATGTTGTTATTTTTCTCCCAGCATGCTGTATAACTCTTATATCTTGATGTAAATCATGTGACATTGTTATCTGTACTAGTGGACAGTCTTATTTAGCGGTGTATTAACCGTCACATGCAGTTAATCATTTTTTTCCACATCACTCTTTACGCAGACGCACAGTGCTAACACAGATGAATATCWCCTCATAGTGGAATTCCTCTTATGAAACAACACCCCAATACACTTCAAATACACAGCAAAAAAAAAAGAAAGAAAAGTCTCTCATGCCAAGATTTCATTGACCGCTTTTAGCTTTGATTAGGAGGCACAGTGTGGTGGTCAGTTCATGTGTGGTTTTGGGATTCTTCTGGAATATGGCTGTACCATTATGGGAAAAAAAAAATCAGCTCCTTTATCATCAGCTGACTTAATTGTATTGCAATATAGCGTTGCTGATACTAAACCTGAGCAACTGAAGCAGCACCAGATCATAACACTGCCTCCAGATGCTTGTACGGTGGCCACTTCTTCGATCGAGCCTGGCCGGTTCCCTTTATACCCTGTTGCCTTGCACCTCCAGGGTCTGGGTTCGATTCCCGGTCAGGCTTGATTCCCGTCTCTGTGTGCCTGGAGTTTGCATGGTCTCCCCAGGCTTGGTGGGTTTCCTCAGGGTATATTCTGGTTTCCTGCCACAGTCCAAAGACATGCAGATGAGGCTAATTGGTGTTCCCAAATTGCCTGTAGTGTGTAAGTGAGTGTGTAAATGAGTGTGTGCCCTGTGATGGATTGGCACCCTGTCCAGGGTGTATAGTGCCTTGTGCCCTAAGCCTCCTGGGATAGGCTCCAGGTCCCCGTGACCCTGAATACAGGATAAAGTGGTATAGAAGATAAGTGACTGAGTGTCAGTTTTTTTTTTTTTTTTTACTAAGCATCTTCACTAAGCCTTTATATAATCTCCATTCATTAATTTTTCTTCCGTCCGCATTTCTTCCAAGGAGCTGAAGGTTCAGCATGGACCTTACAAGTTTTATTAATGTGTTTGACAGTTCTTAACCCAGTTCCGGTCATTTCAAACCTCCTAAATTGTTCTCGGTACTTAATGCCGGCTAATAATTTGAACTTTGATTAAATTTGACCCTCTCACCAGCTCTGCAGTGGTGAATATTTTTTTGCCCGGGCAGTGTATATTCACAGCGGCACTAAAAGCGCTTCCTGTCAACTTCTTTTAATCACGTTTAAAAGAAGTTGCTCACGCTTTGTTTATCCGTCCTCTTTTCGAATGCATTCTCTTTGCAAACGATGTAAATATGTACTACAGTTAGCTCTGTGTATATATGCAGATGGCCATGAGTGCCATTTTGCTAATTCATTGTTTGCGGCAACGTCTTGGACGGCTCCGCAGAAGCTGTTTATTTGCCGTTTTAGCAATGTTTAAATTACAGGTTGTAGCACACGTTCCCGTGAAATCAATTAACTGAGTTCTGTTCTGCCAAACGAACTGTAAACACAGAGTTAATCAAAGAAGTGAATGCATGTCAGTAGGTGCATTGTGATGTGTGAAAACACACACACACGCATCTTTTAGCTCTTTGCGATGGGAATATTCTTACACTTCATATTAGCACGTTGTCAGTGTCTTCTGCCTGACTGTTAGGGTTTGATGGCTTTGCCTTTGATGTCATTGTACAGTATGTTGTAAAGACCATGTTCTCTATGTCTGATTAGACGATGAAAATACTCTAATGATAGACCTGTGATCACTTCATTCTGCATACGATCAATTTGTTACAGCTGATTTATTTATCCCTAAGACGTTTACTCATTATTTATACTTTTATTCAATCTCCTCATTTCCCCTCTCGTCTGTCCCAAGCACTCAGCGTTCAGCATCAACAGTATACTAATCACCGTCTGATCCTCCGTCATCACCTGCACCTGTTTCTCTCTGGTTCATGCCATAAATAAGATGTTTTTCTATGCTTAAATGATTCATAGGTACAATAGTATAGCTTAACAAACAAAAACATTCCTATGAAACTGCTCAGGTTGGACTAAAAAAGAGAGCCAAAAAGCCCTTCAGTAAGCCTGGAGAACTATTTCTCAAGACTACATTAAAAATACAAGAATGTCGTCTGGCTCTTTGGATGCGAAATACGAAGACGGGTAGCTCATGAGTTTTAAACAGCACTGTCGTTTATTTGCATAATGCTTGTTTTGGAAGCTTATCTGATTCAAACTGTGCCATTTTCGTGTGTGGCACAATACTACATTTTCATGCAGGTCCTGTATTTCTGTCTCTGCACATACAGTGTGAGTGTATATTACTGTGTTAGTCTTTTATCACCTACAGGATTCCCACCTCGTCGATCGACAGCGTAACTTTTCCTCGCTGCAATTTCTGCCATCAGATAAAGTCAAATCAATATCGGAACGGGTGTTATTACTTCAACAAAGATCTATTTGACAAAACAGAACATGGGGACTTATGTGTATTGAAAATGTAAGCAAGAGGAGAAAAATCTCTCAAGAAAAAGCACCTTGAAGGTTTTTCATGTTTAAAAATCCTAAATGTGATTGAGGGCAAACATTAAACTTACACTCGTGCTTGATAAGTGTAATAGATTCTCTGCAAGATTAGCCTTTTATAAACTTATGTCACGGCCCTGTTTCATGGACGAGACTTGATAGTCATAATATACAGCATAAATGACATACGTACTGTAAGAGGTTGATGGTCTGTATATGAGAAAGAGAGGGTACGTAAATTAAAACATGGTGGGGGGGGTGTTGGGGGAGGGGGGGATAAACCTGTAAAAAAAAACAACAACAACAACGTAAACACGAATTAATGAAAACACAGAGTGGATGAAAAGTAACTAGGCATTAAAAATTGGTAATAAAGTCCATTTTTCTACAATGAATTAATTGAAACCAATTGCGCATGTATTGAAATTGCACCACCAAATGACAGCAAAAATTACATTTCAATGTAGGCACTTTTTCTTCCATCGTTCCATGTGTTCATCAGCTTTGCATGATCATTTTTTATCGTCTTTTATCTCTGCACAAGAACAATGGAATTCCACACTTCATACCGCATCATGCTGCAATTTAACACACTCCTGAGCAGTCAGGTGGACGGCTATCTTTGGTTTTACGTTCTATGTGCTGACTCCTGCAGCCGATACCCGTGCTCTCGATACGGGAGCATGCAATCCTATTTACTATTGTCTATTTAGAGACTGTTTTCATCATGACTCCAGTGATGCTACACGTTCTATAGCCATTAAATATTTTCTAGATCATCACAGATGAAGGGAAACATATATGGAGGCTCACGTACATTATCCTCCGTTATTGCCACATCTCCAGCTTATCCTACTTRGGTGATTGGCAGGATTATACTTTGCATGATGAGATTCTTACACTCAAGCATGTTTTAGGGAAGGGGCATGGTGGCTCTAGGTTGTTGATTAGCGGATCTGGGTTCAAGTCCTGCTGTTGGTGCGTTTTCACATCCCCTGCATTCAGTTCCGGTTCCAAGCCCAGTCAGGAAAATGGCAGGGTTTCAGTAAGGAAGTGTGCAGATTGAAGAGTCTGCTGTGGCATCCCTTTTACAGGAGCAGCTGATAGAAATGTTGCAAGTTTTAGGGAGATGGGAAACCGAAAAGAAAGTCATGTGGACACCGAAATGAATGTGAGAAGCTCTGCACAGACTAAAAGAGCTTAGGATTCAGAATTTGTTACCACTTTTTGGTCTGTTCCAAAAGCCATATAATACTCATCTATTCCGCTTAATCCTGTATTCAGGGTCACGGGGGGCCTGGAGCCTATCCCATGACACAAGGMGGGGTACATYCTGGACAGGGTGCCAATCCATCACAGGGCACACGTACACACACGTACACACACGTACGCTAGGGCCAGCCTACATGTCTACATGTCTTTGGATTGTGGGGGGAAACCGGAGAACCCAGAGGAAACCCACCAAGCACGGAAACTCCATGCACACAGAGACAGGAATCGAACCCGGAACCTGGAGGTGCAAGACGACAGTGCTAACCACTACACCACCATGCCACCTCCATATATATAATACTGTTTTTTTTATAAATATATAAATGAATGAATGTTTGGAAAAGACTTTAAAGTTACCACACTTATGTTATACTTACACACTTGCACAAAATTGTTGGTACCCTTTGGTCAATGAAAGAAAAACTCACAATGGTCACATAAATAATTTAATCTGAAAAAAGTTGGCTACAGTCCCATGGATCTTAAATTTCTGAATAATATGTGCAACTGTAGTCAYAGGAACATCTAGCTGCTTGGAAATGGTCTTATAGCCTTTACCTTTAACATGCTTGTCTATAATTTTCTTTCGAATCTCCTGAGACAACACTTTCCTTCACTTTAACATTCATATATATATATATATATTTTAATTATTACTTTTGTCAGATTAAAGTTATTTCTGTGACCATTGTGAGTTTTTCTTTCATTGACTGAAGGGTACCAACAATTTTGTCCACGTGTGTATGTTACATTTTGTTTTACAGTCATTCTATATCCAAACTGTACTTTTTTTATATAGTCACAACAATACATTTTCATGAGTTCCTTGAAAGCTTGCTTGGTTGTGAGCGTTCAGAACAGGAGTGTGTCACTGCACATTTACCGAGTGTGTTAATTCCAAAGACGGTCAAACCTTTCAAAGATGTTTGGTGCTGTAATTAGAGCCACAGGGAGTAACTGGGGAGCAAGGCCACATAGAAGATGTGAAATGTGAGGAGTCTAAGCAGAATGTGTAATTTTCTCCATTCAAAATTCATCTGTTCAGGATGAATTGTACAGAGTTGTGGAGTTCGGGGAAAAAGCATCCTGCTCACACTGACCCCCTACAGGACGGCCAAAATTCATGCAGATTAATTACCCCCAAACACAGGCGTGCAGACCACCAGTGGAGGACCGCTACATGCAGAAGGGGCTTCTCTTTGGAAAATTCATTAGATGCACAGGAAAGTGCAGGTGATTTGGATGCTTGGCGAGTTGCCCACATTTATTGGAGAAAACACAGGGCTGTGACTCTTTCTTGTCTCTCTCTCTCTCTCTCTCTCTCACACACACACACCCTGCCTTCGGGGCTTACCAAAGGAGACTCTTCAAACGAGGCTTTGTAGTCAAGTGGAGAATCAAGATTAATGCACTCGCACAGCTCCGGTTGCTCTAGGGGAGAGAGCCAGTATAATTAACACCACAGGGCCTTGAAGGAGAGCGGAGCGAGTGAAATCATCCAAAATAATATAAGAGAGGGAAGAAGATTTTCTTTCTGTTTCGTCACGTGGCTTGACGTGACATTTGATAGCTACGTCGGCTGTGTCCTCTGCTGCACTCTGATTTCAGGATTGGTTAATTAACATGATTGTAAATTCAGACGAGTCTTTTATTAGCGAATCATTTCCTGTGCTTGCATGATATTGGTATATGGGGTGTCATTTTGAATTTAATATGGACACTGAGGACAGTGTCAATCTGCCTTAACCCAAGACCAAACTGTCATTACTGTATATGATGTTTGCTTGCTGTAAAAATTAAGTACACTAGTGTTTTCCCGTTATACCATAGCACTTTGCCGACTTTCTACGAATTAAAGAAAGGCACTGGGTATTTTTTATCCACTTGTGGTTATAGTTAATAGTATGGAACTCAGCTTATCACTAGGGTGATTTAAATGGTCAAAGCTCTGAGTTACTAATCAGAAGGTTGTAGGTTCAAGCCCCAGCACCACAAAGTTGCCACTGTTGAGCCCTTCAGCATGGCTCTTTACCCTATGTTCTTCAGAGCTGCTGTATCCAGGTTCCAATCCATCGCACTGCACACGTACTCATTTACACACTCTGGGCAAACTGGGAACGCTGGTTAGCCTAATTCGCATGCCTTTGGACTTTGGGTGGAAAGCAGAGTACCTAGAGGAAACCCATCCCTAGAGGAAAACRCTGGGAGAACATGCAAACTCAATGCATACAGACCCGAGACAGGAATCAAACTCAGACCCTGGTGGTGCAAGGTGACAGTGCTAAGCACTAGGCCACCATGCTACCTCTTTTCTCATTATAGGACAGAAAAAAAGCAGCTTGTCAGGTTACTGAGGAACTGCAAAATCCAACAACCGTAGTCTTAAATCGGAAAGCAGCCAAAATGGTAAAAGAACCCACTTATTGTCTGAGGTCTGCTCTGCRAAACCGGATGTATTACAGTACACTTATTTGTGAGCTAAGATGTAAGAGAGAACTAGATGAAGATGTAACAGTACAACACTGAGAGATGCACGACATAAGATACCTGAGCTGAGTGTGGGAAGCTGTTGTGTCGTCGCCAATCAGAATTCTAAACCAAGCTAGAAACTTAAAGAACCRTGAATGTGGTTGGATGTTGTGCAAATGGATGTTTCATCTACGGTGGCCGTGAAGTGCAAAACAGAAAACAAAATAACATTCAAAAACAAAACAACAAATTCAAAAACAAAACCCGGTAAGAATCAACAAGCTGAAAAAAGGTAGGTGTGGCTTGCAAATGACATTCTTACCACTGATTGGACGAGACATCTGCCACTCAAGATTAGAGGTAGGATTTAATTCACAACCCAACGTAAGCATGTTGATTCTTACCGCTGATTGGACGAGACATCTGTCACTCAAAATATACGGGACGTACTGCAGCCTCACGGACATTTAGATGTATTTTCGTTTAAGGATTATTTTTAGTATTTTAGGATTGTACAGCACCTTGGCCAACTAAGTTGTGTTAAATGTGTTTTAAAAATAAAATTGACTTCACTTGACAGTTCTTCTTGTATGTTTTGAGTGACAGATGTCTCTTCCAATCAGCGATAAGAATTTCATTTGCAAACTATACCTGCCTTGTCCGGTTTGACTGAATTGTCGTTGTGTTTTCTGATTTGTTATATTGTTTTAGAATTTGTTATTTTGTTTTCGGTTTTGTTATTTTATTTTATTTATTTGTTATTTTGGTTCAGGTTTTGTTATTTTGTTTTTTAATGTATTTTTTTTTTTGCACTTCTCAGCCACTGTATTAATCAGCATAAATGCTCCAAATCAAGGTTCGAATTTTGTTGTTTCGAGGTTGCATTTGGAATGTTGTACTCTATTTGGGTCATTCAGTCAACTTTATCTCAAGGTCATTTATGTTGCAAACGTGTTGCCTCACCACCATGTCTTCCATTGTTAGTTCCTGCTGGATTGATTATAAATCTTTTTTGGAAGGTTTATGACTAATAAAGGGAAAAAGTTCAGTTTATGCCTGGAAGTCATGATCAACTTCAACCTTCAACAAAGCACAAATCCTTTTGGTACACCCAGCATTTGTTTCCATTAGATGTGTTAATGGCCGTGAAAGTGGAATTCTTTGGCCGATATTTCTCCTTTGAAATTTTTGAGGAGGCATAATATCAAATGTCATTTTATTATCAAGTTCATTTATCAAATTTAGGCTACAGACTGACTAAATAATCTACTTCCTATTTAACAAGAAGCAACCCAGGATGCTGAAGCTTAAAGGAGCACATATGAATTCCTTCTGTGGCTCTGATCAAACGTTTTAAACGTCGAATTGTTTCCCCGCATTGTAATATTGTAATCGAAAGTATTGCCCTTGGTCAACAGTCGGTTGTACTTTCACCTGCATTATTCAACCCCTTAATTGCGAGCGTGTCTGTAATCCCAACATGCCGCACCGGGACGTATTAATGCAACACCGCATCAATGGCCTCTCAGTGGCAGAAGCTCTAATGTTCACAATATGGAATGTGAATATGTGACTCGCTGATTATTTCCCCTCTCATAACCCCATTTGAATTTCATTATTATTATCGCTATCGTTCACTATCGTTAAAGTCAACAGAGCCGCAGGAGCCCGGTCCCCTCTTTTACACCGTACTGTAAATATATAAATAAGTGTAAGGTTACTGAGAAAGAGAATGAAATATGGCATTTCCATTTCAATGCAAATGAAGGGGAGAATGAATGCAGTTTGGATTTACAGTGCCTCATTATAATGAGACTATTGTGCCGGTGTGTTTCTTTTAACGGAACAATCTCCTATAGGCCAAGGAAATTAGTGTGCGGCCCCTCCGCGCGCCACACAAATGAAACTGTCAGTGCAACTCGTTTCCTGCTAAAGGAGTGGCGTGRAGGCAGCTCAGGCCTCCGTCAGTCGGATTTTCTCCGCAGAGGAGTCGTTATGAGTGGATTTCAGTGTTTAACCGTTTATAGAAAAAGGGATAGAGGTGCACTGATTTGTAGGACACGTTAGATTTTTTTTTTTTTTTTTTTTTGCAAGCCATGAAAATATGCTTAAGCGCTCAAGTTTCAGAACCTGTTCCAAATATTTGTCACCGTTCTGACGTTACATCTGCTTCTTAAAGCTTCTGCATCTGCTAGAGCTTTGCTTTCATCTAATACTTTGGACTTTTACTTCCTACAAATGTTTCCACCCACTACATTTTCATAAGGTGTCATAAGGTGACTTAGAGCTGTATTAGCAGTACAGCTTCAAGGATTTGATCAAAGACAAAATATGAATTGTGCGCTCTGTGTGGGTGGCACACAGGCTTAGTGGTTAGCACTGTCATCTTGTATCACCAGGGTTGGGGGTTTGATTCTTGTCTTGGTGCTGTTCGCATGTTTTTGGTTTGTTTCCTCCAACAGTCCAAAGACATGCAGATTAGGATAAGTGGCATTTCCAAATTTCCTGTAGTGTGTAAATATGTGGCTAAGTTTGTGTGTCCCGCCATGGTTTGGGCACYTTGTCCAAGGTGTACCCTGCCTCATTCCCCAAGTGCCCTGGGATAGGTTCCAGCCCTCCCGTGAACCTGTATAGTGTAAATGTTATAGAGAATGAGTAAAAGAGACTGAGTCTCCTGTAATGGGTTAGCATCCCATGCAGGGTGTACCCTGGCTTGTGCCTTACGTTTCCTGGCATAGGCTCCAGTCTACCCATGACCCTAAACAGGATAGACAGTACAGACGATAAATGAATTTACCTCCCGTGCTGCTACACATGCTTTGTATTTATTGAGGCAATTTTTATTGCTATTTGTTTTGTGCTGCTATTTGTTTTGTCTATACTTCCAGTGTCCATGTTTTCCCTGAAGTCTGCATGGCTTTTCTCTGGGTTTTTCTCAGTTTCCTCTCACATCCAACAAATGTGCCAGAAGGTGAAGTGTCTACAAAAGATTGTCCCTAGTGTGTTTATTTGTGTGTTTGTGTGTGTATTTGTGCACCCGGGATAGGCTTGGGCTTCACCGCTACAGTACCTTGACCAGGATAAATTGTTTCCTGTAGATAATTAACCGAGCTTATACTGTGACAGCTAGCTATGAATATTCAATACCCACAGACCTGAGACAGAGCTATCAATCTGTCAGTACTTTCAGTGTCCAGGCTGGGAGAGTTTCCTGCATTGAGAAATTCCATCACGTCCTTTAAATTCTAGATTTCTCAGCCTTTCGAACCCTAAGACAGCATTGGTGKCATTGCTTTGGAATTAGAACTGTATGTACGATTATTTGATTTTGCAGTTTAATCAATGGTTAATCAATTCTATACTTATATGTTTGATGGGTCAGTTTTTGATGCAGAATCAATTCACACTTTTAAAATTGTTTAGGTAACCTGCAATTGTTAAATGATCTAAAATTGTCAGATTTCTTGACAATATACCTCTGCTATTGAAGAAAATGTACACTGATTACATTTCCCTCAAGTAGTTGAAAAATACTCACGTTTAGCTTCTTCTTTTGACTTAATGAGCAGATGATGCAATACCACTGGATTGGTGGTATCCAGTTGGGCTGGAGGGTGGTGCAGAAGTTTTTTAGAAGTTTGAAAATATCACTTTTTATAAACATTAGAGTGTTTTAGAGTGTTTTACTGACTGATATACCGCTTTATCCGGTACACAGTATCGCAGGGGGCCTGGAGCCTATCCCGGGGTAGATACTGGACGGTGTGCCAATCCATCGCAGGGCATAATGTATGCACACACACTAAGGGCAATTTGGGAATTCCAATTAGCCTAAACTGCATGTCTTTGGACTGTTGGAGAAAACCGGAGGACCCAGAGGAAACCCACCAAGCAAGGGGAGAACATACAGACCCCGAGGTGGGAATCGAGCCCGGACTCTGGGGGTGCAAGGCAACAGTGCTAACCACTAYGCCACACAATACATAAAAAGTCTGTAAGAGCCTCCGAGTGGCGCAGTGGTTAAAGCGCTCGCCCTATCATCCGGAGATCGCTAGTTCGAATCCCGGGTGGTGCTGTAACCTCTCGCAGCCGGAGGTCTAGAGAGAGCTGATTGGCCGAGGGGAGAGATGAGAGGTACATAGTGCTCCCACATTAATCGCGGCTCTACAGCCATTCAGGGGCGTCTGTGAGCTTGCGCAAYGGAGGGAGCGGATAGCGCTGTCCTCCGAGTGTGTTACGCTGCCCCCAACGGTGCGCGAGCGAGCAGTTCGAAAAGATGCGGTCGGCTGGCGTCACGTGGTTCGGAGGAAACACGTGATAGTCTTCGGCCCTCCCGACTCTGAGTGGTAGTAGTAGCCTTAATGTGGAGCCCCCTAGTGACGGGGAGGAATTGGACACGACTAAATTAGGGAGAAAATCGGGGAAAAATCCAAAAAAATAATAAAAAAAAAAAAGTCTGTAAGAAATATAGCTGCTTGAGACGACAAGTCAGACAATAAACATTAATGCTATTGAACCAATTTAAACTGAAAATCGCGATTGAATCAAATTCAGAGCACTGTTTACAGTACAGTTTACAATTACCATACATAATTTAAGTAAATACAAGTTTATAACATCTTTTCTAACATGTTTATTTAAACGTGTAGTTGCATTTTTAGTTGATTAAAGACCTTGCAAACATTTACCCCTGGTTCCAACCATGTCTGTTCCTTTCCCTTCTTTCCCTGTGAAGACATAAGAGGCTGGAACTGTGAGTTGTTTTAAAAACGGCTTCTTCCCTGAATATCCATCTTCTGAAAATTTGATTATGTGCCCTAATTTGCTTATTAATCTGTGTGTGTGTGTGTGTGTGTGTGTGTGTGTGTGTGTGTGTGTTCCTCACTTCCATGTACTGGCTCCTCACAGTTACAAAATGTGTAGTTGATCCTACCCGTTAGATTACTCTTCTCCTTGGCAATCCATCTCATTCATTCCCATGCAGAGCAAGACCTGAGAGTGGATCTGGGTCCTGAGAGAGCAAGCAGGTGTGAAAATACAATGTTGTGTTCATTTGTATGATGGATTACCGGGAAGGCCGGGTAAGCCACAAAGGCTGGAGGAGTAGGAGCTAAAGTGTGTTTTCATGAGGACTTCTTCTCGCTTATTCATATGGATGTGGTAGGGGTTGAACTCTCTTGTGAACGGGGAACTGCGGGATGTCACAGCTTCTGGTATAATTTCATTTGAGAAGAACGTTTTTTTTTTTACTTGCAATTCCACAATGATGCAGCTACAGGATCTACCACAATCTACCACAATGTAGGCATCTTCTCATTTTTCATTATGAGATGAATTTTTGACTTATTGAATAAGAGAATTCAATCTCACTTTTCTACCATAAAATTCAGTAAAACCAGTCTCTTTTTTGCTTCAACAGCTAAAATGGTCTCACTCACTCACTCATCATCATCATCTATACCGCTTAATCCTGTATTCAGGGTCACGGGGGGGCCTGGAGCCTATCCCGGAAGACTTAGGGCACATGGCAGGGTACACCCTGGACAGGGTGCCAATCCATTGCAGGGTACAGTCACACACACATACACTCATACATTCACACATTGGGAGCACCAATTAGCCTAACCTACATGTCTTACATATGGGAGGAAACCCACCAAGCATGGGGAGAACATGCAAACTTCATGCACAGAGACAGGAATCGAGCCTGGCCGGGGATCGAACCCAGACCCTGGCGGTGCAGCACGACAGTGCTAACCACTACACCACTGTGCCGCCCCACTAAAATGGTCTATTATAACATTTTATCTTTTGGCTTGAAGGAGGTTCGTATCTCTTTCTGGGTTCTACAGTTTTTTTTTTTTACCACTTTACACCATGAATGTTAATGTTTCACTTAGCAAATTAGAGCCATACTCTGATGTATAGGGATGATTGATTCTAATTATGTGTCTAAACTAACTGTCTATGATCTTTAACCAGCACTATTGCCCTTCTCCAAGTTTCAAAGTTCTGTGCAAGTTAATTCTCCACCCGGTTTAATGATGCACCGAAGGCTATTTCTTAAGCTTGGCTATACATGGTTAAAGCAAAATGGCCTTTTTTTGTAACATATTTAGTTTGACTGACTGCTTCTTAACCAATGTGTCTAGCATCCAGAGTATTAGCTCTTACTCTGACACATGCATTTAGTTCTTTTAACTGTATTGTTTTTTTTTTGTCGATGACAATGTAGTCGTGCTTCAGCGCTTATATCACTGTTGGCTTTTTTTTTTAAATAGCTTTGTGTTTAGACTGTATTCACACTCACTTGAAAATATATGCAGATAGAGGCATTAGCCAAATGATTAATTAGGGAATAAAGCATGTGGGTGCATGCTGTTATTAAAAATTATGCAAAGTTAATTTGGTATTGTGATAGCAACCAAACAATTTGGGAAACATGTTCCATGTAAGCTCAACTCCTAAATGTCTCTTGAGCTAGCTTGTTAATATGGTGTGTATCTARAGCCTCATCCTGCTATTTAGTCTGCATATACAGCTGGTTTTGGATGTTTACTCTATTTATCAATCGATGTATGGATGTAAAGTTTG
>QMIH01002002.1:79820-92320 GCA_003987875.1 Clarias batrachus
TTTTTCTTCCATCCTGGCCAGGAATCGAGCCCAGACCCTGGCAGGGCAAGTCAACAGTGCTAACCACTAGACTACTGTGTTTGCTACACAAACATTGTCGTTGTTGGAGTGCAAGTCTTGCGTGGGACGCGGGGAAACCGAGGAAGTCCAACATCAACAACACTTGCACAGCAAGCATAGTAGTGTAGTGGTTAGCACTGTCGCTTTGTACCACCAGGGTTTGGGTTCGATTCCTGGCCAGGCTCGAAAAAAAAAACAAAACAATTAAAATCCATAGAATATACAGTGTAATCCTAATTGCAATCTGGTCTGGCAACCACAGCTGCCATTTTATATATATATATAAATGTATTTTGTACGTAAATAAAGAAATCTTTGTTCTCTCTTTAATTTTCTGAGACTAAGGCAGGAAGATACCCTGTTCTGAATTCTGAACAACATTTATGAATGCTAAAATGTGATTGGTAAAAATGTGTTATTTACTAATAACAGCAGCTCAGAAATTGGATCTAGTGAAAATGTTTACATAAATGATCATTCTAATAAGTTATCTTTTTTTGTAGTAACAACCTGCACATGGCCAAAACATGGTATTGGTGCTAAGAAGTGTCTCACATACTGTAGATGTAGTGAAATTCTCACATTTAAATCTTTTAATGATATTAAATTTCTTTCTTTTCTTTTCTTTCTTTCTTACATAGACTATGTGACAGAACTACAAAAAACTACAACTCCCAACACCAATGCCACGGTTCACCTGAATATTAGACACCTGAAACTAATTACAGAACGAATAAAAGAGACTCGCACACGTCCGGTGGTTGCGAAGTATACGCCCCCTGTGATTAACTCCAGAGTCGTTACCAAGCGTTTGTGAATACCTGCCTTTTGATATTGACCCTGTTTGTGTTTTCGTTTCTGAGTTTAGCCTGATCCCGTTTATGCCTGTTTAAACGACTATCGACTTTGGATTCTCTTTACTGGTTTGTTTGCCTTTTGTTCAAAGGTAATAAATATCTTAACTGCACCTGCGTTCTCCGAGTCTGTATTACTGACACTATGTAGATAAATACATACTCCATATATAAGAATAAGAAAATTAATCCCAGAGGGGAATTGCTTATTCTTTGAATCTTGATTATTATTTTTTTATGAAACTTTGCCAAATTAGATTTCACGTTAAAAGACATAAACCTGTAAAATTGTTAAGATAATGCAACATGAATTTGACATGGTTATGGTCACTACATATATTTTAGGAAGAAAAGAAAGTAATTTTGCATGGATTTTTTTATTTAAGCAACAGTTTTTACAGGTCATATGCACATACAATTTACATATTCTTCTAGAAGTTACACCAATTAGCATTTTAAGTTGTTCTTGTTTGAACTGCGACTAGATAACTGCCTTTCTAATAAACAGTGTTACATGTTCTTTAATTAATAAATATTTTTTGTTCTATAGTATGAAAAGAAATGAAAAACTCTGAATGTGCTGAATGCTTGGAATTTTCATTGTGGTAACATCTTTACCCAAACACCGCACCTCTATGATGATTGAAGCCCCATAAAGCTTTATTCCTTATATAATGTACAAGGATATTATTGCTGGGTCTGTAGCATATTTATATTTACTGATTTCAGTAAATCTGAATGACTTGTACATAAACTTTAAACATACATTTTATCAGTGCCTAGACACATCTCACCATAGACATTCATATGGTCTATGCACAATGTATTTATGGCTAATGTGGCAGTTACGTTCCCTTTGTCTTTCAGTACAAAAGTGTTTTGTGTAGTGGCAAAGCAAAAATAAGGAGTGTGTGTATCCACACAAACATGTGGTGGAGAAAACAGTGTTAAATTCAGTGTAAGGTTTTGCAGAAATATAACTGCTATTTTTTAATTCATTCAATACTATTAGTCATGTGCAAAAGTTCTGCTCATTCTGCCTTATTAGTGCTGCTGTTTGCCCAGTCCCTATCGTGAAACAGTGATTGGACTAACTGCTGAAATATTTAAGATATATTTCCTTTCAACAAAGGAATTAATATTGTCTTATTATTAGTTGAGAATCTACAGGCTTGTCTTTCTGTAAAATCTAGTGCTATTATTATTATTATTATTATTATTATTATTAAGTCCCTACCATATAAAAATATCATTAAACATTAAATATCTTAAATTTCATATGATTAATCTCTCTCTCTCTCTCTCTCTCTCTCTCTCTCTCTCTCCTCACTGTCTGTCTCGCTCTCTCTTCTCTCTCTGTGGGTTTTAGATTGCTAGCTCAGGCACAGACTGCTCACCAGCATGCTATTTTTAGTCCACTAATAAGAATTCATGTGAAGGTGCCACTTTCTCTTGAAACAGTGTGTACAGAATGACCGGACATCAGAAAAGAATTACAGCCAGAAAGATAAACTAAATGATTCGGTGAATTGAGGTGATGCTTGCAAATGAAGACTGTTCATATACTATATATATATATATATATATATATTAATGTGCAGCAAAAATTGCTTCTTTAAGAACCCGCTTTTCTGCCTATCCCTCTTTGCATTGCGTTCAGCAAACTGCCAAAACTTCTGCATTTATAGAGATCTGCACACCTGCTGATGATCATTTAATCAAGATTTGATGATTATTAACACATGGCTGTAACTTCCCCTCTTACTTGGTATTGCCCACATGTTTTTTCTTTTTGACTTAATTTTTATTAACAAACAATGGCACAGTGAAAAAGTTATATACAATCATACATACTTACTTACACACTGATCAGTCAACATATTACTGTTGCATAACATTTCCCAAATATTCTGCAATTTTTTCCTTGTGCCACTCAGTATCGTATTGGCATGACTCCACAAGACCTATGGTGTCTGGCACCAGGATGCTGGCAGTGAATCTTTTGGGTACTGCAGAATCTCTGTGGGTCATACTTGTTTGTCCAGTGCATCCAATGGCATTTTGCTATATAATTGATAATGTTATTATTCAATTCAATTCAATTCAATTCAATTCAATTCAATTCAATTCAATTCAATTCAATTCAATTCAATTCAATTTGTATCTGTATAGCGCTTTTAACAATGGTCATTGTCACAAAGCAGCTTTATAGAATCAAAAGAAAATGATGGAAATGTGTATGAATTATGTCGGAAAATATGTACAGTATAAAGGAAAATAATCAGATTGTCTCTGAGGAGCAATCCAAGAGTGAGGGTGGCAAGAAAAACCTCCCTGAAATAGAAATAGGAAGAAACCCTGTGAGTTACCAGACTGAACAGGGACATCCTCAACCTCATTTGGGTGTTAGGAGAGCAAGAGTTGTTTTGCAGTCATCCTGCGTGTTAGGCAGTTATAGGTTTAATATAACAGAAGGTGTGTTTAAGTTAATATTAAGTCCCGTTCATTATTGGAGGCTCAGGTACAAAACTATTGTGCGACAACAGTCACAGGTCCTCAAAGAACAGCTGCCTGCTTCAGGTTAGGACAAGACCATCTTCATGGTAAGGTGGACCCATCCCCAGTCCCTATGTACATCCCAAACAGACCACGTGGGGCCTCCATGTGACGAGATCTTCGACCAGAAGCGGAGCACCAGGATGAGTCAGACAGGTCCAGAAGTCCTGAAGAGGGGGTCTTGGAAGGAGTCAGTTGAGGTGGTTTTGGTCTCTAGTAAGAATGTCACCAGACTGCCTCCCTTGGGAGGTGTTTCTGGCATGTCCAATAGGGAGGAGGCCACAGGGCAGACCAAGGATTAGCTGGAGAGATTATACCTCCACAATGGCTTGGCAGCACCTCAGGATCCCCCAGTCAGAGTTACTGTAGCTGAGATGGCTGGGGGAAGGGAAGTTTGGGGTCACCTGCTGTAACCCCGCAACCCAATTTTGGATAAGCAGTTGAAGATGGATAATAATAATAATAATAATAATAATAATAATAATAGCAAGCACATGCTTTGATTGTGATTTTGTAGTGAGTCAAACTAAAAGTAGTGGCTGCAAATTAGTTCAAGGTTAAGTCACACAAGTTAGGTGAACACACAACCTTTATTATTACAAAGATGATGACAGTTTTCTTAAGTACTGTATGCTGTACCATGGTATTCAAACAACATCCAGATTGCATAATGTCCTATTTAACATAACTTTTATTTAAATATATTTCTGTGGGAGTGAGTGCAACAGCAGTAACAGAACATTAAGGTCCTTTTCTGGGCTTAAACATTCTCCAAAAAAAAAAAAAACATTTTCAGTGGTTGCTGTGTTGCACACAATTTATGTGTGCTTCAGTGATCATGTGATAGAGAGAAGCGACATGATTAGTTTGTCATGATGGCTTTTTGCTGACTTTTTGTTTAGTCAGGCAGTGGTGTCATACTTTTCTCGAAACATAGACTTTTAAAGCTTCTAAAATAAAGTTTAAATGAATAAAGTAAAGATATTCCTCTCATTTTTACCCTATGGCCATGTGGGGGTGTTAAATATTCTGTATTGCCTTCTTGATCCTATATTTAAACTGTAAGATCATCTATGTGAGGGTCCACGGCTCCTCAATATAAACTGGTTGCTGTCATGCCAACAGTTGCAAATTCATTTCAGTCCACTTCAGTTTTATTTAAAAAGCTCTTTTAACAATGGTCATTATCACAAAACAACTTTACTCAACAAATTATGGAAATAAGTTCTATATATTTATAAATGATCATTTAATAATGAAAGAAATGGAGTCCAGGGCCATGAAATATTCATTTGCTGAGAAATGTTTGCTACTGTATGAACTACGGTAGATTTAGCAGACAGACAAGCTGAGGGTCATCTAGTTCCTTTGCATGGCGGAGAGCCTCTATTGGAAAGGTGATGACAGCAGCTGTCTGGCTCTCAAGCTGAGCTGAGCTGAGCAAAGTCTACCTGCTTAGTCTTGCTTGTTTTCCAGGATTCAGCAAATTGGAAACAAATCCAAGCATCATTAGCTGGTCTTTAAAGATGACCGATGTTCAGCTTGGACACTTCGGAGAGCCATACAGCCTCCACTTCAGTCCACACGTCTTTTCTTCTATTATCATTTAATAGTACTCTTGTACTATTTAAACATTTGAACCTACAGTAGTACAAATCCTGCGTAAGCAAATTAGGCCTCGTCCTAAACAACATTCTATGCTCAGTAGTCTTCCTCCAGGTTAATACTAAAGGCCTAAAAGATAACAAGGGACATCCTCATAAGTTTAATAGATAACTGGGTGTAATCTCATTTTGACGAAATCACAATATATTATTATTATTATTATTATTATTATTATTATTGTTTTACTAAATATACAAAAATACTGAGTCATTTTGGATTAGACAGAATGTGGGCTAAAACCACAGTAGACTCTATAATAAATGCAAATAATAGAATGAAGAAAGAGAGAAAAAAACTGCCCTACACCCATACCGTAGTCATTATATAGAAACAAATCTTGAATGCCAATGAGTTTACAGAACTGTTATGAAGTTCTACAAGAGTGAATTGAATTTTCACACTCTGGCTGTAGAATTTATTTTAATTAACTTTTAGAAAAGATAAATAAACACTTTTTCAACATAATCTTGTTTTTCAATACACTTTGGCAAATTGTCAACAAGCTTTTTTATTAATTTCTTAAAACAAACAAAAAAAATTCACAGGCTGAGCTGTGAGCCACGAATGCACCGCTGTCTTCACTTCTTCACCAGAAACAAATCTTCATCCTCATAGGGCTGCTTTCAGGGGACAAGGAAGTTTTTGCAGAGGGTCGACAGTGTGGGGAAAAGTGTGCGGACGTGCATTGTCATGCAAGATCACAACGCCCTTGGACTGCAGTCATCAGCGTTTAATCCAAAGTTAAGCTTCAGCTCTTAAAAAGAATCTCACTGTAACAAGCAGTGATGATTGTTGAACCATTTTCCAGCACTGGCCCTTGAGAATCCCAGAAAACTGTAACCATCAATTTCCGTTTCATACTATGCCGTTTATTCTCAGAAAGTTGCCGTTTAAGAAACCTTCACCTCCCTTAAAGGGTCGGTCCAATTTTTTTTTTCCTTCAGATATCCAAACGTTTCTGTTTATGCTATTTTGTAAGTTGTTTCAGTAGCTGGTTTCCTCCCACATTCCAAAGACATGCAGATTAGGCTGATTGGTGTTCCAAATTGCATTCTTGAATGACAATCAAAAATTTAGCTGGCAATTTGACCTCTTAAGTAACTGCCAGAGAAACRACCGATACATCTCCAGGGTGGGAAATATTCGTTGCCTGATGAATACCAGTAAATTCGAGTAACAGATCATGACTTCATTTTTTAAGTATTTAAATTTCACCTCCGCTCTGTGTGCATGGAGGTAGCATCTTCTCTGGGTAATCGGAATTCCTAAATCCATCTAAAAAAGGTGCAGTTTGGGTTGATTGCCATTTCCAAATTCCCCATAGTGTGTAAATGGGTGTGTGTGCTTGTGTCGTGCAAAAGGTTGGCACCCCATCCAGGCTTTAGGTCCATTGCTATTCTATACAGTATAGGCGGTATAGACAATGGATGGAATAGTTTTACATGTTTTGGAGTTCAAACTTTCCCAGAGTGTAGACTTTCTAAAATTTCTAATATGTATCATCTTTATCAAACAAATGTACACATTCCATTCAATGTGTAATCACTTCACCACTAGCACTTTAGTCATTTACGGTGTGCCCTTATACACTGCTGTAAATGGTTTAAAGGTTAAACAACCATACATTTTCCATTATCAAGAGCGGAATGTCTTCCCTGTGTAATTTAGAGGACAAGAGGACAGGTACAATAAGGGAGAGAATAGTTTCGCTCTTTAAATAGATATCCTATACTCTTAGTTTGTCACACACCCTATACTTTATTCAGCTTGGCTGAATGCCAAATTAAGTCTCTCTATACAAGCTTTTATTGTGGCTCCTCAATCTCTTTGAGCTCATCCATCTTTCTTTGGCCAGATGTACAGTGTGTGTGTGTGTGTGTGTGTGTGTGTGTGTGTGTGTGTGTGTGTGTGTGTATGTTTTTGCACACACTAAAAAATGCTGGGTTATTTTTACAACGCTGGGTTGCCACTGTTGGGTAATTTTTCTAGTTTATTTAAAAGGAATTGGGTACTTTTTGCTTAACCCAGCTTGCTGGGTTGGAGTTGGGTTAGCTAGTGACAGCTGACACCACAGACAAGACCGCCCCTCCCCCGGAGTTCACCGGTGTATTCAGTGGCTGTGTCAACTTTGTGTATTTTTTTTTGGAGTCGCTGAAAAAAACGTTAAATACAAAGTCTGTATACACACTTTCAATCACCTATGACTAAATTTGTTCACTGTATGTAACATTTATTACTGTTACTGTGTTAACGTTACACTCAAACTTTCAGCCTGGTCTGTGCTATAGTATGCTAGTTTATCTGATAATGGCTGCTAGCTAGCCAAACCAAAGAACCCCACCTGTGTATGAAATAAACTGCAAAAATGTCTGAGCTTTTTAGCTTTCTTTGTAGAATGCTTGCATGGTGTATGAAGATGAAGTGATGGTGAAGTGATGAATTAAAGCTAAACTAGCATGACTCTAGCATTTAGCTGGGTTTACATTAACATTCGAGCTTTATTAATCTCAATGCTTGAGACAATAAAAGCTGGGGTGTTTAAAACACCAATCTTCTTACAAATATGCATACTAGCCAACCCTCTCGATTTTAAGCTTTTACTTTCTTTAATTTCTTTCTCTCTAATGTTGGAACCAACACCGTGGAATATCTCCAGCAGGCTGAAGTGTCAAGGACGAACACCTACATCCTGATGTTGGGAGATAATGACCAGCACTGCTCTCAGGCATTAGTGCTTCTCAGTAATAGTATMGTAATGATGTCRYKGTTGRACTTGTTTTGTATTATTTTATCTTGTGCTTTTGAAAAATAAACATCAATATTTTTTCTATGATTTGTACAATTAATTTAGTGTTGTTTATTGCATATATGTATGGTTTGCAAAACTTAGAGTTTTTTTCTTGTAATAGACCAGTATATCAAAGTCATTTAACTGTTTAAACTGTTTTACCCATAGACATGTAAAACATAAAAATAATAACCTATTTGTGGGGTAGAATTAACTCAGCATTATAGTTAAATATGACCTAGCATTTGGATTGAATATTTTACCTATCTTGCTGGGTTAAATAAATAACCCATTTTTCTGGGTTAAATTAACCCAGCATGTAGTTGTTCCAATATTTATCCAGCAGCTGGGTTAAAAACAACCCAGCATTTTTAGGATGCATAAAATGCTAAGGCAGAGGCTTGGTCACTACTTTCAGTACTTTTTATTTTGGTGTGAGAACAAAATAGTATAATGCATGGCCTCAGTTTACATTTGTAACCGTTAGTATAGATGGGTGATTATTTTTATTTACTCACTGACACAACAATAATCAAAACAACAATAATCCTGTCACATCTGGGACATGAATTATCTCATTACCACACATTCGTAAGTCGTGGCCAAAACATACTATCTCATTCCCACACATTCTTAAGTCATGGCCACAACATACTATCTCATTCTGACACCTTAGCAAGACCTGGCCACAACATACTAACTCATTCCGACACCTTAGTAAGTCCTGCCCACAACATACTATCTCATTCCCACACATTCTTAAGTCATGGCCACAACATACTCTCATTCCTACACCTTAGTACTGTACGTTTGAACATACAGTAGTATCTTGTTACTAGTACCTACTATCTTCGGCACATCCCTTAGTTAGTCGTGGCCAAAACATACTATCTCATTCCAACACCTTAGTCAGTCATGGCCACAACACAATATCTTGTTTCCACACCATAGTACAGTAAGTCCGGCCCATAAACTACTATCTCATCCCCACACATTCTTAAGTCATGGCCACAACATACTATTTCATTCCGACACCTTAGTAAGTCCTGGCCACAAAATACAGTAGTATCTTGTTTCCACAACTTAGTAAGTCCTATCTTCTACACACTATCTTCTGTCCACCTCTTAGCTAGTCGTGGCCACAACATAGTAGTTTGTTCCCATGCCTTGGTGAGTCGTGGTCATCAAATATTTTTTCCCCCAAATGTTACCAGAGGGGCTCCATATATAATGAAAAAAAATCTTTCTGAGATCTTGTAAAATTCAGGGTCATTTAATTTGCGTTTTGGAACTTGACTTAAATCCCGCCTTCAACCTAAAACCGAGGTTTCTAACGAATCATCCTGTCATAGATTAAAGAGTGAATTCTTTAACCAATCACAAGGCAGGATTTATTTATTGCATAGACGGCTACTAACAGAAGCTGGCTAACAGAATTGCAATTTTTTTTTAAATAATAATTTTAAGAACCACATCATTATTTATAAATCTATTAATTATACATAAATAAGGTTTATACTGACAGTTTTAAGATTTAATAAGTAAAAAATTAATAATACTGTGATGGCCTGGGCAGAAAATACATCAAGTTGAGTCCCAGCTTTATGGTCTTGATTTCTAAACACACTGAGTCATGTTCCCACTACAGGTACGTCCTCAAAAATAAATAAATAAATAAACATGGGTGAAATGCAGTAAGAACTTGTACAATGTCAGGAACACAGTAGAACCCGGCTTCATTAGGCTTGTGTTATGGTAGGTCCATGCTACGTTATAGAAGACCATTCATATAAGGTTCTTTTGGAGCTTACCACATTTATGGCGTGCATGCAGCAGTGTATGTGTCACATTCAGAGAGTTTAGTATAAATACTAGATCCAATTCCTCACACCATCACTTCATGATGAAAAGCACTGCACGTTTCACGGATTTCATACCAACCCACTGGATGCAATGATGATGTAGTAAGTGTGTGATAAGTGTCTGATAAGAGTGCACTGCGATCTGATCAGATATAGTATAAACTTGGTTCTGGAGCTGATGTGCGTGTGATCATGGGAGTAATAGGAAACGAGTGACATCATGATAGACACATTGCAAAGTAGTATGAAATTGATAAGTGCACGTTTATGCATTTTGAATGCAGTCTTCTGCATTCTGTGATATTTTTAGGATGCCATAGGAACTTCGTGGTCCTCGTCAGAGTGTGCATAAACAATCATAGACTAGACCCAATTGTAGGTCAGAAGGCAGAATTTCTTAAACTTTTTCAAAGGCTTACAGTCCGGCAATCATTAAAAAAAAAATTAGTAGTAACTTGCTTTGTAGGAGCACGATGGCTTGGTAGTCAGCATTGTCGCCTTGCACCTCTAGGGTCCGGGTTCGATTTCTGCGTCGGCATCTGTGTGCATTGAGTTTGAATGTTCTCCTCATGCTTGGTGAGTTACCTTTGGTACTCCAGTTTCCTCCCACAGTCCAAAGACAGGCAAATTAGGCTAATTGGCATTTCCAGTTGCCCACAATGTGTGAATGCGCATGCAAATGTTGACCGGAGGTCCTACCACGGTCACAAAAATGGGAACAAAAACAAAGAGTACTTGTCTAACAACATCTTTTCTTACATTGACCCAGATGTTATCTCACTCATCTCCGCAGTTTTCTTTTTTTTTTTTTTTTGCTCTGTCTCTTTTATATGTTTTTCTTCCAGTGTTCTTTGAGAATTTTAGTTAGAAACAGGTACACTGGAACTCTGGATCGCAGGTAGCCCAGTCTGCGAGCGTTCCGCAAGACGAGCAAAGTTTTTTAATAAATTTTGTCTTGATAAACAAGCGAGTCTTGTTAACCGCGAGTCTTGATAACTGAGTACATCGAGTATCACCAAGTATTTGTGCACGCATGTGCTTCTTGTTTTGACCCTGACCGTCACATGAGCACAACTGAGCCAATGGTTATTCTCTCTATTGAATTGTGGGTACTCATCTCCCATGCTTGGTCTCAGTGCGCGTGCGTGATTTGTGACATCCGTGCTCGCCTGAACTGTTTACTATAACACTTTGTGCATACTTTCTTTTGTGCTTGTGTGGGACAACACAAGCGCTTGTGAGGGTGAGTCTGTATTCGGTAAATTGTTTGTATGTGTGTGTGTGAAAATCGTCCTACACAACAGTGCCCCCTCCATCCCCCACCCCGTCTGCAAGCTTGTGTGTGTGTGTCCATGTGTGTGTACAGGCACGCTTGGTTGAGTAGGAGTCTATCGGTAAACTGGTGTGTGCATCCGTGTATGAAACACAGCAGCCCCCTCCTGACCCCCTCCTTCTTCAATCACTCCAGCCATGATTCTTTTCAAAGGTAAAGTGCAGGTTAATTTGTTTTATTTTTACTTCATATTTTGTATTCATTATTTTTATATCCATATTTTTGGGTTGTGGAGTTTCCATTATTTCTTATGGGGGAAATTCACTTTGATATATGAGTGTTTTGATATACAAGCACACTTCCGGAACGAATTATGCTCGCAATCTAAGGTTTAACTGTACCTGTTTATAACTGTTAAAACATGCTCTAGAGACAACATTAAAACAAGTTCAAGTACTTTGATTTTTATTATCATAACAGCACACAGTTGTTGCATTAACGGTTTATGAATGACTCACTCCACTGTTAGATCCACATGTGAAAACAAATACCGTAAATATATAGATTGAAATAATTCATTGCCTGTGCGTAAAAAATCGAGAACGGGATTAAAGAAGATGTGATTAGTTACACTCACGGGCCTTTTCTCCTTATTGTAATGACTTAATCCAGGAGCCAGGCTTTTCAGTACGAGAAGCTGAAGCAAATTGAAAACGTCTCATAAATAAGCAAACAGCCGCAGTAGAATACAACAGAACAACAAATGGCTACGAGATACAATAACAGCACAGCCGATTCCAAACATAGGCCGCTTCCATGCATTATGGAAATCTGCTAATTAGATCATTTTGAAAATGCTAACAAGACAGCTGTGTATATTTTCTTTTTCTTTTTTTCCCTTTCTTTTCTTCACTCTGGTTATTGAAACACTTCAATAGTGCACACCGTGCCCGCCTCTTGGAGCTGCCAGGTAGATATGAAATGCTGTAAACACCCTGAATATGATGAGCTCAGTGAGCGTAAGGCTGGGAGGGGAGCCACGGTCGTTGCCATGGTGATATGAGGGCCACACCTGGTGAAACCAGAAGCCGTGTGTGTGTGTGTGGGATGGAACAGGAGGCTGTTAGGATTATAAGGCATAGATCATTCTTGAGTAGCTTGCATAGTGGTGAGTGTGTGTGTGTGTATGTGTGGAACTACAGGTTATCGGGGGCATAGTGCATGAATCATTATTGAATAGCATGTTGGTGAAATACTGTGTGTGTGTATGTGTGTGTGTGCACACTAATGTTTGCTGATATTGTGTGTGATCTATCCTCAATTCTAAGCAATGTGMATGGTTAGCTGTGTGTGTGTGTGGACATTGATGGTTTCGAGTGGTGTGCACTGTGATGCATGCATGTACTGTATGTGCCTGTGTGTATGTGTGTCTCTTGAAAATG
>QMIH01002003.1:10021-30439 GCA_003987875.1 Clarias batrachus
TATAGATTAAAACATGATAATACAAGTAATACAAAAGTTATTTGAGTTTTAAGTGGTAAATAAGATTTAATTTAGGTGATCACCTAATCATTACTTCATAAAGCAGATTAAGGTGTGCTTATGTTGGAATTGGACACACACTGGAATATACAGTACAGTAATAGGTACTGATTAAAAGAAAAAAATTCAATTGTCTCTTATTTTCTCCAGAGCTGTATGTAGAATAGTTAGAGATATACAGTACCGTCAGCATCCAAACCGGACAGTGCTGTGTTGGACATGTAGGAAATGAGTGTTCATAAGTCAATCCCTAGAATAAGACTAACTCTGTTTTCTTACTCTCCTCATAATGTTGGACTGGAGCCCTGTGTTCTCTAAGTGTCTAAGTGTATAGCTGTTCTAAAATTGCTCATGTGGTATAAGATCATACGTTTGCAATTCCATCACTGAAGCATGCTTTTCAAGCAAGTGTTTATTTAGCTCTTATTAATCATGGGTGGAGAGCTGAGGCATGCTGCGATTGGACGAATAGCAGGGCCAATGACGGAGCAGAAAAAATGCGTACGGCTGCCAAACCCGAGGCACACATTCACTCAGATGCTCTCTCTCCCCTACACACACACACCACTGTTTCATGTCAAAGGGTTATAAGAAGTGTAGTTTGGTGTCTGAGCAATCAGCAATCAAGAGCTGCTTTTTTTCCCCAAACCAAACACCGCAAACTTTCCTCGAAATGCTGAAAAGTAGAGGGCAGTGAAGCAATTTTGTCCCATGGGAACATTGCCTTCCTCCGCTCTTCCTTTCGGGTGACCTAACATGAGAGCAGGAAACAGTATGTAGTGAAAAGATTTTAAGATAAAAGCATGGTCACACTTGCAGTAACCCCTATGCTTTATTCTTGCTTGGAGAGCCATAGAGGCTCATAGTTTAATTTGGTGTGTAGGTGTGTGTGCGTGTGTGTGTGCGTGTGTGTGTGCGTGTGTGTGTGTGCGTGTGTGTGTGTGTGTGTGTGGAAAGTGTCCTCAGTCTTTGCCTGCTGGCTGTGCTCTTTGGGACTGAATGTGCTTGCCAGACAGACAGACAGACAGACACACAGACAGACAGACAGACAGACAGACACACACACACACAAGGAGAGAGAGAGACAGAGAGAGATAGGGAGCTCCAGATTTAACACACTGCCTATGTAGAGTTCTGGGAGCTGCACCACACACACAACACACACACACACACACACAAGCACGCACGCACACACACACACACACACACAGAGAGAGAGAGAGAGAGAGAGAGAGAGAGAGAGAGAGAGAGAGATAGGGAGATCCAGATTTAACACACTGCCTATGTACAGTTCTGGGAGCTGCATCACACACACACACACACACACATATAAATATAGAGATAAAGAACGGACAGTGTGCAACTATTAAAAGAGTAGAGGGCCATTGGATACTAAAGATTTCTTCACCAGGAGTCACCTTTGCCTTTAAAAAATCATGCAATATCTTTCCAGCTCCAGCACATATTTCCTAACCTACGCAAATGCCACAGCAAACCGTACAATAATTCAGCACAAAATCAGCACCAGTGTTTAACAAGAGGCCCAGGCTCTAAAGTTTGGCTGCATCTCAGGCAGGAAAGGAAGTCGTTTATGGGGAAAAAAAGCCGATTCCACTTGGGATTTCTGTCAACATTTTCATCACGCAGTTACAATGCAGCAGAACAGAAGGGCAAGTGCTAATATGATTTTTACGTCCTAAAAGCAAACATACTCACGACCCCCTGACCCACCCAGGCATCTCTGGAGAACCCTGCCTAAATGAAACAGTCCTGGCTTGAACACATTTAGGTTGTGAGATTACAATTCCTAGACAGGCTTCACTGATATTAGTTGTATGGTGAGTCGGTGCTGGGAATGTCAGTAATAATCATACTACTTCCTTAACATTTGATTTAAATTCTTAATTGTTGATGGTCGCTTGAGTCTGTGATGTCACATGGTAAAACCAAGGAATTCTGTTTATTAATGGACTCTTCATTCCATTATGCAAATCACATGAATTAACATTTCAGATTTCCTTCATGGTCCAAATTTTTTGATGCCTACGACTTCTCCTAGACTGCAATGCACCACTTTGCAATGCAAACTTTGGCAAACGTCCTGATGAAGGTCATTTGATTTTCCTTAATATTGAGATTGCACCAATTTAGGGTCAGTATTAGGACTAAATCAGTAGCATTGCTGCCTCAAAAAACCCTGGTTCAATCCCAAGTTCGAGGTTCTGTCTGTTCGGAGTTTCACATCTTTAACCCTGTCTGTGTAGGTTTCCTGAGCTCTCCTGTTTCCTTAAAAAAAATGCGGGTAAGTGCACTGGATACACTAATTTTCCTTTATGCATGTGCACATGGAGCACTGGTATGATATGACATCCAGCGTGCAGTCCTGCCTCCCATTTACTGTTCACTGTGACTGAGACCAGGATAAAAGCTGAAGATTAAGAAAGGTTTGAAGATCATACTGCAGATGTGCAAAATCAAGCTATCTGGAACTAACAGTGCTCAGGTGAACGCATGCCTACACTTCTTACTTAGCAGCTAGTTTGTATAACATCACCCTGAGTACTGAGACACAGTGGACACGCAATCAAAGCACAGCAATCCAACTGGCAACTGTGAGTTACCTAGCCGGTAATTCCTGTGCAACTTTCAGCATGATGGATGAGAGCTTGCTTGTGTGTTGAATCAACATTGAGGTGCATATACTGTTTGCTCGTTATAAATTTCCCTGCTCTGCACATCAGCTGAGAAGTATGTCTCCCTTAATGGCAATTACAATGTAAGAAACCAGAGCCAAATTCCACAACTGTTGTTGTGTGCAAAAATGCCTTCCAAACTTCAGCTGAGACTGATATGAAGCTTCTGCAGTCCTCATTCATCGCCTATAACCACTTTATTCTGTGCCCTGTGTACAGGGTTGCGGGGGGCATGGAGCCTATGCCAGGAGACTTTTAGCACAAGGACCAGATGCCAAGCTATTGCAGGGTTAACATACATGTACTCACACACTATACTTAACCTAATCTGCCTGTCTTTGGACTGTTGCGGAGGAAACTGGATTACCCACCATGCAAGGGGAGAACATGCAAACTCCATGCACACAGACCCTGAGGACAGAATCGAACCCGGACACTGGAGATGCAAGGAGACAATGCTAACCACTAAGCCACTGTGCCACCTGCCTCTGCAGTCCCACTGAGCTAAATTGTGTTGGCATCTTTTAAAATGAGTACAAATTTAACTTTTTTCTTTCTCCCGACGTAGCTGTGGCTAGTTCCAGTTAGCCATACGGCTAGGTCTGGTGAAAGAAAAGAGTTACATTTCACAGGTCAGGTAAATGTACTGCATTACGACCAAGATGTATTTGTAATGTAAAAAAAAAAAAAATCTGACCGTCCATTTAACCTATTAACATGATTCATCTCTTACTGATTTTCTCTTACCAGATTTCGGGTTGCAGAGCACAGGAGGACTGCTGCTCAGGGTGGGACTGGAGCTGTAATAGCCACTGCTGCCACAGCTACTGCTCATGCTGCTTCGCCTCACTGCCGACACCACCTTAATCTCTTTAGTTGGGCTCACTGGAGTCAAAGAGAGAGTGAGAAAATGAGGGAGACTGATCAAGAAAGAGGGAAACACTTAACCTCATAGACAACAAGCACACCTACCAAAATCACATGCACAGAAACAACATGATTACGCAGTACATCCTGGAAATATGCGTTTACGTTTCCAGACAGGAAGTATTAGCACACATACGTGCATATATACATATACATATACACATATGTATGCATGTATGCATGTATGTATGTATGTACTACTGTGTGTGTATGAGAGAGAGAGGGAGGGAGAGAGAGGGAGAGAAAGGAAAAGAGAAAACATGAACAAGCTTGGGAACCAGCACAATTATCCCAAAACATCTGTTTCACTTCTTCTCCTTCTGGCATACACTATTACATGTGTAATGCACCAATACACCCACACATCCACGTATCATATATGTTCAGTGCTACAGTGTAGGAGAAAGTCTTTATCTAATCATTTAAAGACAAGGATTGTTTTAGTAGCTCTATTAATTTTTTTTCAAGGCTACACTTTACAGCTTGAAGCAGCAAAGCAGCACTTGAAAAGGACACACACACACACACACACACACACACACACACACACACACTCACACACTCACACACACACACACACACACACACACACACACAAAATGAAGCCAAAGGTCATAATCCAGCAGCTAAAAAAAGAGGAAGAGCAGGGGCTCCCTCTCACCACACACTGATCTCATTTCCTCTGCCATAAAATACATGTCGCAGAACCCCTTCCTTGGCCCCTACAGCACCCTTTGCACAACAGTCACTTGCAAGGAATGGCTTTTATCACAATTATACATTACTGCTCTCTGCCCTCTCAGAGGGCGTTTAGACCTCTGTGTGACTGAGTCAGTAGCTATCGCTAGGAGTTATTGCAGACTGTAAACCTGTCCTTCCTGACAGAAAGTATAACATAAGACAGTTGTCTTATGTTAAACAGTAGGTTGTGGGTTTCACACATATAAGAGGTGAAGTGTTGGTACAGTGCTAAGTTAGGAAAATTCATTTTTCAGTCCCACTCAAAGCGTATCGGAAAGCCGAATCCATACTTGTTAATCAAGGTGGATTTCAAGTCACCTCAATTAAATTCTAACTCAGGGCTGTAAAAATGAGAGCTGGCACTAATGTTACAGTAAAACACATCTATAAGATTCTTTCACACACTGTGTATGTGTCTATAGGTGTATGTGTGCAAGGTATTTCTTTATGATGAAGGAAACTTAAACATGTCGCCCCATTTGAGATAAAATAGAGCATGTAGCTGCCTTTTTCCCCCCTTCTGCACAATAAATAGGTTCACTTGTAGCACACGATACGTCCTTATACAGTAGACCAATCCACTGAAATGATTTACATGAAGTCTCTTTATGTCATGTTTGTTTGTTAACATTAGATTCGGTTGGCACGAAGCAATTACAGAAAACAGATCACACAGCATCAAATAGCACGCTTGTCAATCCGGTGTGTGTATGTACATGCCTGTGCTTGTCACAATCAACGTGATAAGGGTGAAATAAAGAGATAGAAAGATCCAAAAGAATTTTTGAATACGGGAACTTTCAGTTAAGCTGATAATGGTTACCAGTCTCATTGTTTCAAGTTTTTTTTTTTTCTTTAACATGGACAGTGTACTGTAAATGTGAAGTATGTGAAAGGCTGAAATTCTTGTTGTAGTCGACTGGCATCTTCTAAGGTCATGTGTTGCGTATTCCACTGCAATGTTCAATTTCAGTTCAAATCATAGGTTTAGGCATTATTCTGCATTCTGGTAATATGTCAACTTACTACACTCCATGTTAAATTACGAGGGGTGTTCAAATCAAACCGGGACTTTTGACTGCAGAATAACAGAACACAGTTGAGAGAGAGACAAACTACCTTTATTTCTCTATATAAGCCCCTGCTACACTAATGCACTTATCCCAGCGTTTCACTAGTGCTTGGATATCATCAAGGTAGAAAGTTTTCTCTCCATTTTTTACTACATGTTAAACAAGAGGTGTTCAAGTCAAACCGGGACTTTTACGGTTTTAAAACCTAATATTCAAAGGTCCGCATGTGATTTCTACTCAAGGACAAAGGTCCGGACGATTGGTGATAATCAAATTATTAGCCTAAAACTTATCAACAACGTTTAAGGATGTCTGAATCAAAATACATTAAATCCTTGTGAAAAGAATGACACTCTGCAATCAGATGCTTAAAAAAAGCACTCTAACTTTAAACTCAAGTGTCAAAGTTTCAAAACATAGAGGGGCCCAAAAAATGTATACACACTCAAACATGAAAAGAATATATGCACAAAAACTAAAACTGACATGATAGCATCAAGGATGGAGCGATAATACCACACATTGCTGCCATAATTACTCTCACTTACTCACAGGGGCCTGGAGCCTATCCCAGGAGATGGCAGGGTACTCCCTGGACAGGGTGCCAATCCATCACAGGGCACACAGACATTCACTCATTCACACACTACGGGCAGTTTGGAAACGACAATTAGCCTAACCTACATGTATTCTGGACTGTGGGAGGAAAACGGAGTACCCGGAGGAAACCCACCAAGCACGGGGAGAACTTGCAAACTCCATGCACACAGAGACGGGAACTGAGCCTGGCCGGGGATCGAACCCGGACCCTGGCGGTGCAAGGCGACAGTGCAAACCACTACACCAGTCCTTGCCGTAATTACATTTATGAAAGATTGTACCAGATAACAGCTGTTGTATACTCCTTTGAGCCCTCTGTATGTCAAAAGAAATGGCACTGTTTGTCTGTAAATTGTTGCCTGTGAACCTGAGCAGCTCCAACTTTTAAATCTTAAAAAAAAAAAAGTTTCCAGGTGCAAAGTATAGTTGAAGAATCTGCTATAAGTGATTTTAACGACTAAAGAAACTAAACAAGCAAAGTGGAACTCAGAGAATTTGTCTAGCTGATCCAGGAGGACAGAAAGAGTGATTGGTTCGGTCTTTTTACGCGCGATTGATGTGTTTAATTACAGCAAAACTGAACATGCAAAAGATGCGACATGTGAGCGGATAGTCTACATACATACAGGTCACGGCATCCTGGTGTGAGAAACGGCCCAGTCTGTATTTAAATAAAGGGTGTGGTCGCTAGGCGGAGACACTGACCTTTATCTTCCCTCACACCGCACAGGGGACGCGATTTACACTGTACACGCACTGACTGGCGCTTTTTCCGTGTCCCAACCTGAAATCCTGTTAACCCCTTTGATTACTCGATAGTTGTACACGGGGCACCTGTTGATCAGCCCTTAACCTCATTGACGCACTGATCTCTGTGACGTGAAACACGGTACGCGCGCCGGCTGAAAGACGCTCCTGTAGAAGCGTGTTTGTTTTCATGTCTGAATATGAAGTGATTAAAGATTAAAAGGACAACACAAGAAAGACACTGTAATATCAAAACGATTTAGATGTAAAAGTTACAGATCGCATGTCGCGTCGAAAAACGAGTGCGGCGTGAGAACGAATAAAAAAAGAAAAGAAAAAGAAAAACAAACCATCCTTCAGACAGAAAGGAAGCGCAGAACAATTTTTCTTATTTAACTGAGAAATGTCACTGTTTGCATTCAATTAGTACAAAATAATGTGTTTTCTCTAGGCGGAGACTCTGATCGTAATCTGTCCTCACACCGCACAGGGGACGCGATGTACAGGACAATACACTGACTATCTGTTCCGTGTCCGCACCAGAAATCCTGTTAGCCTTAGCGAACTTGTTAATTGCGCACGAGCACCGGTTGGTGAACCCTTGACCTCTGTGACTTTAGACACCGTACGCTCGCCGGCTGACACCGTTGCCATGACAACGACGCAAAAGACGGTTCTGTAGACTTGTATGTTTCTGTTAGAATGCACAAACTAACAACTTGTTCTTATCTTGTTTGTCATTAATCCAAAAAATAAAAATAAAAGGATTGTCATTAAAATACTGAATTTCACTTTTGTCTCAATACTTTTGGCCACCACTGTGGGAAAAACATTACACTTCGACTTTAAGAAGCCTTGCTATAGACCAATTCATTGTACTGATTTTTTAAAGTATCTTTATGCCATATTTGTTTGCTAATGTGTGAACTGCACTCGAGGCATTAGATTCGGTTTGCAGAAAGCAATTACGTTAAAAAAAAAACATCTCCTGTGTAACTTAGAGATTTGGCAATCCAAGTCAAGTAGAGCGTTCTTGTGGATCCAGTGTGTGTGTATGTGTCTGTGTACATGTCTGTGCTTGTCAGAAAATAAGCTTGTTGCAATACACCAGTTTTTTTTGTTTTTTTTTGAATACAGGATCTTTCAGTTATGCCTTGTGATGGATTGGCAACCTGCTCCAAGCAATCTACCCCATTTAATGGTTACCAGTCTCATTGTTTTAAATTTTCTTTCTTTAACATCAACAGTATACTGTAAATGTGAAGTATGTGAAAGGCTGAAATTCTTTGATTCTGGTTGGAGTCTACTGAGTGGCTATTGAACGGCGTAATCTAAAGTAAAGTTTCACTATAATATAACTCACTATAGCTCAAATCATATGCATTACTCTGCCTTCTGGTAATAAGTCAACTTAACGACATCACCAGTTATGTTCAGGTTAAGGACCGACCATCCTTCCATTAGCCATGTGAAGGGCGTTCAAGTCAAACCGGGACTTCTGATTGTGCAGAATAACGGAACACATTTATGAGAGTAAAAACTACCTTTATTTCTCTATATAATCCCTTGTTACAGTAATGCACTTATCCCAGCGTGTAGCTAGTGCTTGGATACATTCAAGGTAGAAAGTTTTCTCAGTACGCCAAAGCCCTGACTGGACTGCATGCTTCACCTCGGAAACGCTGGGATCTCAGGAACTCCTTTAATGGCCCAAACATTTGGAAATGGCTTGGAGTGAGGGCAGGACTATATAGGGCATATATAGTTCCTATATAGTTCCTGATGTTTGTGAATGATTGTGTGCACAGTTCCCTCAGACACATGATTCTTTTCTGTAAGTTGCCAACAACTTTATGTTGTTGGCAACTTATGTCAATTATGTCACATTTTTATGGATCAGGCGTCACTTTGGCCATTATTAATGGCTATAAAGCCTGCTTTGAAATATGTATGGCGTTCAAATGTTACACTGTGGCTAAGTGTCTGATCACTGCACTGTACATGAAGTTTTCTGTAAATGTCAACAGGTTTTACGACTTGAATCATGAAGTCCCAGTTTGACTTGAACGCCCCTAATATTTATTCTCATTGTGGAGAGATTTTTTATTTCTTCATGTCTGGACAAAGATGTATGTTACTGTTCAGATTACTGAACTAACATTAGAAGGAGTGTGATATTATTCCAGCTGTGCTACTACCACTCTGCTCTTTAATATTATGAAGCTGTCCAATATTCTCCCATCAACCCACGTTATCCCACTAACCAGAGAGAAAGCTGTTGCTGCTGCTGTCCATGGTCTGTTTGCGCAGGCAGAAAGGGCTGTCGTGGCTCTCTGGAATCATACGAGTTCGCTCGTTCAGTAGCTCCATCAGTCGCCGCCGCCGTCGGAAATTCATCCGGAACTGAAAGAGGAGGTCACCATCCCCAAAGTGGTGCTGGTTGGTTACTAGGATGAGATCAGCATGAGTGTAAGGTCAGTAAAACAAAAGGATAGACAAATATCAATATAGTAAGCATTCACATTAACCTTAAAATGGCTCTGTTCCATTATTCGCATAATCAAAGCTTTTTGTGCTTCACATTCTTGGGGCGGCAAACCACTGCATTCCTTTTTCCATATCTTTTTGTAGAGAATGTGGGCATTTTAAAAATAGAATTAGGGTGATAGATGAATCAGAAGATCAGGGCAGCACTAAGAGGAAGTGTATATGTGTGTGTGTGTGTGTGTGTGTGTGTGTGTGTGTGTGTGTGTGTGTGTGCGTGCGCACGTGCGTGTGTGTGGGTGTGGGTGGGTGTGTGTGCTGAGGGTTGCAGGCATTAGAAAAATGCAGCCAAGTTAGTGTGTGTCCTCCTTTACAATTTCATTAAGACAAAGCCTGCTTTTCTCGCTCACGCCAGTTGTCCTCTACCCACTCGCCTCACACCACGTCCAAACAGCAGCAGATAGCTGCAAGAATCACATGGTTCTTTTACCAGTCTCCCAACTTGCTAGAAAAGCCTTAAAGCGTATGAACTGTATGATCATGTGACTGTGGCCTCTCATTGTCATGCTTATTAGCGGCTCAACAACTGCACAGCAGCACAACAGGGCTGTGGCTGGTACGACTGCATTTACAGCCAACAGATTTACAGTTGGATTGCTGTGCTGTCTATATTCAGAGATGTTGCGCAACCACAGGGGCAGTTTTTAGAATGAGGCCATAAACACCAGAGTTAAAGCTACAGTCGCTAAGATTAGCAAGCTAGTTCAAAAGACTCAAATCTCACTAAGAATAAATCAGAATTGGTTGCGGTGGGAAAATAATGCCACAGTGGCGTGCAAGTGTGATTTGATATCAACATACTTTTATAAGATCTTATCTTGAGCTGGAGGGTTTTTCAATAATCATAGTGTTCGTAAGGGATATACTGTAGTCACCTCACCAGATTTTGACTGTCTGCTACACAAAATTCAGTTACAAAATATAGTGCAGGTGAATAAGAAAACCACAGCCATCTCAGCCAAAGGTGTACAAAGCAGATCTGGAACGCCAACAGTGTCAAATGGGCTTTCTCTGCTGCTCAAAGGTCTAGTCTACTAGATCTAGTCTAGATCTGGTCTACTTTTTACTAATCTATCTGTCTCAAATACACTTACAATAAACTTCAATTTCGTTGGATCAATGCCAAAATGTAATGGTACCAAGGAGGAAATGTTTGCCATTAAGCTCTCAAACATATTACACAAATGCTCATAATTGGCTATTGTCGCAATGACTGTTTTAAATAAATAAATAAATAAATAAATAAATATTGCATCATAGGGCACTGGAATAATCAGGATTTAAAATGATCAAGCGATTGTTCTATTACTTGTGTAACATCTGTACAAGAAGAAAAACAGGAAGGAAGTGAATTAAAGAAAGACACACTACACATAGGTCTAAAAGTATGTGGACCGCTGAAAATCACAATCAGAAGTTGGCACAGTCTTGGAATCGTGTACAATAGGAAGCCGCTAAAATCTTATTTTCCCTTAATCAGAACATGTTATAGCATTAAAAAGCACCTGTGCACAAAGTGAGCACCATGAAGTCATTGTTTACTGAGGTTGGAGGGGAAACACTCATGTGGCCTGTGCCGAGCCCTGACCTGAACCGCAATCAACACCTTTGAGATGGACTTGTTTAAGCAAGCACGTGTATGTGGGATGGTTAGGTGTCATATAGCATAATAATTGCTAATTGCAATAAAACCTGGTGTATGCACCTAAAACAAAAAAAGTGCACAGTAAATAACCTGCTGTATATTTTTATCATTAGTCGTGCAATATATTCATCAGTTGTACAATAGATTTTTATTAATCATCCTGTAATTTATTTACTGTGGAATATATTTTTTCGGTTGTGTAATATATTATTAATCATTCAGTAATTTATTTACAGTGCAGTATATTCTTATTAGTCCTGCATTATAATCATTAATCAGTTTCAGAATTTCAATCAGAATTTTCATCAGAATTTATTACTGTAGAATACACGGTTAATTGTGCTATATATTGTTTTTTTATCTGGTGTCAACATCAGGTCTAACCAGCAAATCAACTGCAACATGAGTTTGTGCAATATCACTGTATGTTTTTGAATAATAATAAAGCATTCATTCATGCATTCATTCATATAGCAAATTTCAGACATTTGACCTTGCTGTGACCTTGAGCCTGTTCCAATCATTTCCCCAAATCAACCTGTTCATCAGGAAACATATATATTCCTAAAATATTTGTCTACTCTTTCTTGAGATATTGTGCTGAGATCGTGAATAGACACAGTGTGTTAATTAAGAAAGATGTTATACCGATTAAACATGTTTAACCGAAACATTTTCTCAGTTTATAAAACATTATTATTTAAACTTTTTGTAATTTTATAAAACCATCAAGAATCCAGGAGACCTCTAGTATAACAATCAAAGACTGCTGTATTATATTTACAAAACTTGTATTCATTAATAAATAGTACAGGGCCCATATATGGGCATGGTGGCTTAGTGGATAGCACTGTCGCCTTGCACTTTCAGGGTCCGAGTTTGTTTCCCACCTCGGGGTCTGTGTGTACCACGTTTGCATGTTCGCATTGTGCTTGGTGGGTTTCTTCCGGGTACTCTGGTTTCCTCCTAGTCCAAAGACATGCAGATTAGCCTAACTGCCGTTCCCAAATTGCCCTAAGTGTGTGAATGTGTATGTGAATGTTGACCAAAGGTCCTTCTCTGGTCATACAATGGGAGTAAATACAATGGTAATCACCATTGAGCTCCACGGGTCCCAGTTAGACTAAAGAGATTCCCAGATGGATGGATATTTATTTATTTAAAAAACAGAAGTAAGGCTTTCAACTTAAAATACTAATTATTAAGTAAAATTAATTTTCAAAATATATTATTGTTTTAAAAGAAAAAAATGGTATCGAGCATAGTGTCCATCATAGTCTGTATGTTTTGCCTCATATCCACAGTTCATGTGCACTATTCTTGTTTTCTTTGATGTGTTTGTTTTCAATTGTACTTCGATTAATACATATATCCACACTTGCATCCGCCCTCAACTCCAAATCCTGACACTATACACAACTTTATCTACAGTAAACATATGTACGGTAAACAGGTAACAGGTATGGCTCGGAGAACATAAACATCTCATGGAAAATAAAATTGACATCAAAACACGGGTCAGTTTGAACTAATCCAAAACAGACATGCAATCAGAACATCGTTCCATCTAAAAGTTCGTTCCATCTAAAGCTGCTTCTTCTTCATCTAAGCAAGCAAGATGTTTTCTTGCCTGCATTTATGTGTGCTATAATTTATACCCTATGCAATGATATGTTAAAGGAACTACAATAGAATAAAAATTTATGAATCATCCATATAGGAAACAACACACAGATTTGTAGATGGTTAATACACTGTCTGGTGCAAAAAAGGCCATTGTATAAGGTGAAAACTGCATCAAGAAAAGTAAGCATTAAATTACAGGATCTGTGTTAAAGACAGCCCAATACAATAGTAAGACCTGGAAGGATATTGCTGAACTGTCACCTTTGCAGAAGAAAAAAGGCTTTTCTTTCCTAAGCAGCATAAAAATTGGTCTTTAGAGCAAGGGTTAACGGTAATTTGGTCTGATGAGTCCAGATTTATTCCAGAGCGATGGGTCCATCATGCATAAGCCTCTGAAGGCAGTATACTGGGCAATGATCTGGGGTTGCTTCTCTTGGTCAGGTCTAGGCTCATCAACGTTATATGGCAATAAAATGAAATCAGTCAACTACTTAAATGTACTGAATAACCACATAATCTCATTTTTACTTCCCTGATGGCATTTGTGAAAGAGTCATTTCCATACATGAACTGGAATCACCACCTGGGTGTGTGCAGTTATCAAAGCTAAATCCAATCAAACAAAACATTAAAGTTTGTGACCTTTATTTTTTGGCTGACGGTATATATCCTCCCATTCCCACCTGCAAACGAAACCCCATCCATCTAGCTTCCCCCTTATGCACAATCTCTATTTCTCTTTCATGACTGGTACGGTAGCTACTATATGTCTAGATTAAGTTTCTTTGATTGAAAACCAAAGAATGGTAGTTGTAAAATGATTTTGAAAAATTTCTATAGGAGTATAGCGGATTTAATTTTATTATACACTCAACATCCACTTTTTTTTTTTTTGAAATCCCTATGCTCGTGAGCCTCATAGTCCCGTTTCTGGTTCACAGGAGTGATACATGAGAAGACCAGCCACCCTAAGGTTGAATGTTTTGTGCCTGCTGAAATGCTCTTCTGTTCACCACGGATGTAAAGAGTGACTGATCTGGACCCAATCTGGTCCAAATCACACATTTACACACTATGGGCAATTTGGGAACGCCAATTAGCCTAATCTGCGGTAATCGAACCCGGCCAGGAATCAAACCCGAACCCTGGAGGTACTGTATAAGGCGTCAGGGCTAACCGCTAAGCCTACCTACCATCAAATATCTTCGTTCTAGAATTACACATAAAATCTCAAGGTTATCTGATATATAAGCTCCGGTATCCAAGTAATGAGGGGAATTATCCTGTTACACATAATAGCCTGGTCTCCATGGTATGTATTACAATATAACAGCATCATTGTTTACAAGAAAAGACAACAAATTTTTGTTTAATTTCTGTTTTTTGTAATTATTTCATTTATATTTGTTTAGCCTCTGTTACAATTCCAATGGATTTCCTGCAGCTGTAGTAGAATATGTGTGGCTTAATATAATATAATTTAAAGGCTCAAAGACTAGACTGTCATTTATATAGAGTTTGGCAGCAATCAAAATGTGACCATCTACAAATCTGTGTGTAGTTTCCTATATGGATGATTTATTATTTTAGGTTCGGCATACATCATCTACCCTGTTACATGAGCTGAAATATTATACTTACTGTATGTCATGATTTGATAGATTATCCTAAAGAAGAAAATAAGCCATGAGAAAATATCCCAGATGTCTTGGAGAAACAGAATCCTCCCAATATGTATTAGGTAACTGTATTTTTAACTGCAGAGCATATTATTAGGATCGTACTATGATCTTAATAATATTACAAAGCACAGAGTGAAAGAGTATAGCTTAAACAGTCAAATTAAAATGATTGATATGGACATTCCACTAGTTCCCCAAACTCATTTTCTTTTGTAATGCATATACTGTATATTGTAACCTTTCTGTATGAGATTAGACTTAGTGAAGTCAGTTCTGTAATCATGAATAGAACAGGGAGGGGCTGATAAAAGGTGAAGGCGAATAAAATCTTCTGTAAACAGCTAAACCGAGGCTAAAAGCACAGTCTGTTACACATGATATAATATTTGTATGGTATAATCATTGTTTATACAGATATTTATTACCACAAATATCCTATTTATAATGTCTACTGTACTTTATATTCATTAGTCACCCACACCCCTGTACTTATAACTGCGTTCCTGGAAACTGAATTTGTATGTACTGTATCTAATCTAATCTAATCTAATCTAATAATATGATAATTAATCATTTTAGGTTTTTGATTAATCACCTAATTGCTCATGGGGTTCGAGCCAAATCGGACTTTTTGTGGCCTGCACTGCAGGGAAATGAAATGAAAACCAGTAATTATCTTTACTTCTTATGAAACATTTATATGAATGTAAAAGCATGAGCGTGATTGACACACAGCGTTTCACCAGGAAGAGCTTCAGGGCTATGTCTATCTGCAAGAGATCATCACTGGTTATCTTAATCTGATCAAGTTATATCAAGTCTCATTTTTTAAACATTCAGAAATACCCAGATTATTTCCACATACAGAAAGTAATAACTGCTAGGGGGAGTATGGAGAAGTATGGCTCCTATACAGTACATCTGGTCCAAAATGGAGAAGTCAGAAAAAGAAGTCATGTTAAAATGGTTCAAAATGTCACATTTCCCATTCTGATAGAGACTTGTATAGATTCCATCTTCCAAGCATTTGTTCCAATTCTGAAATATTATTTGCTACTTGAAATGTTCTATTACTACTTCCAGATACAATTCATCATCTTTAGAGTTTTCAAAATAAACAAATTCTAAATGGAGTCGAGAATACACCAACTATATATGAGACTATAAGGGTAAAATGCGTGCATTGTCAGCTTTAGTTAAAAACCCTTTTTTTATTGATGGTTCTGAATGAACCATGTAGGAATCGCAGTCTTTTTTTAATACTTATGAATGCCTCGGTTTGTCTTCACACTCACAAGAGAGCAAAATAGGCTAAAGGAATAAAGCTGGGTTGTTATGTTTTTTTTTCTTCTAAAAAAAAAAAAACACAATATGTGCCTTATAAATGCAGTTATAAGGTCATGAGACAGAGCTATTGCTCAGAGACAGCTTCCCTATTAACTATCAGTATACCGTATAAACCATGGAAAACATATTTTGTCCATCAGTTCAGAAATCAATATTGCTGTCTTGATGTTTTTCCCTTTTTGCATCAGACCTCAGATGTTGGTGAAGTATGATGACATTAATGATGACATAACCTTAGACTAAAGTAAGTCAAGAGGATATCACATCCCATACTGTATGACTTTATCTGCCCTTTAGTAGAAAGTCAAAAGCATACCAATGCTGGGTTTCTGATTCACCCAGCATTTAGTTTAGTAGTTTCAGAGATATCTTTCTGTTTGTTAAGCCACATAGTGACCTATGCATTATTCAGGCATTAAATAGCATCTAACTTAAGACAAGAACCAGTGAGAAACAGGTGCAGATGATGTCAGATGATGATGGTTGGTACTGTACCCTGGAGATGCTGAGTGATTGGAACAGACGAGAGGAAGAATCAGGCTGCTGCTGAGGTTGTTGCATAAACAATTGTGTTTAAATTTAAATTGTGTTCTTTGTTTCCATTTCTTTTATTTCCTCCACATTATTTAATTTCATATAAATAACCGAGGAGTGGTGCATGACTTTTGAACAACACTGTACATTCATCCAGCATACAGTCTAGCACAGGGTTTCTCAAAGATCCAGTATGACTCCAGTCCGGATCTGAACTGCACGGCGAGTCAATTCAGACCTGGCCTAAAAATGCAATTATACAATGTAATAAGCTGTATGTTTCCTACCTTGAAGTAAAAAACATGCTATGTTTAATAAATTCACTTTATGAAAGCAAGTCGTTTTTATTTATTTTATTTTTTTCACTGATAGTTCCAGGAATTTGACCTAGTATAAAAATCTGATTTGAACCTTTGAATATTAAGTTAGGGAACCTCTGATCTAGCAGCTTGTTTTTAATGGCTTTTGATGCACTTGTGTTAAATATGATACCATTAGCAAGGATTTTTCAGGATTCAGCTAAATTTCCAGTTTAACCACATCACAAAAAATGGGTTTGCATGAAAAAACACTCGAACAATTTTACTATAAAATTAATTTGTTTCAATTTAGATTCGTTTATGTTATACCAGTATGACTTTTGTATGATCCACTACAATAATCACTATAAATTCACCTCCCACAGTTTTGTCCCATCCTGCAATGTAAATGTACGATTCAGTATTAATAATTATGTTGGTTGACTTTGATTGTGTTTTTACAGCAAATTGGATCAAGAAAAGGAGTATTGTTGTACACAAACCCTTTTTAATTACAAAGCTTATTGAAGATCATGAAAAACATTAAAACTATTTTTTTTAATGTTTTAAAACTACAGCACCAGCCTCCTTCTCTAACAGTTTCAATTTCACTTAAGGTGCTCCTGTCAACTACTAATCATATGTTCTAGCACAAATGTACAACCACATGCACCTCTCTGATACTATAATAGAGTTTATAAAATGCTAAATGGAGGTCAGGGCTTAGCGAAAGTAACCACAATAGCTTCCTGGAGCAAAGTGTATATCTCATGTCTCTTGTACAGAAGGCAGTTGCATATGAGTGTTATAGTGTCATTCTTTCAAAATATTGTCGTAAAAAGTGCATAATTGCAATTAAAGCGGTGCTAGTCATGGGTAAAAGCATCTAAAAGACAAATTGCATGATGATTTTATCATGTTTTGCATTCAAACTGTCATGTATTTCAGATGACTTTCCCACTTTCTGCTTCGATTCCTAGAATAGAAATGGTTCTGTACATCATGGTCACACTGTCTGTCCTTAGACTTTGCCCTGTTTGTGAAAATGAATATTTTTTAAAAAAGCTACTAAGAATCTTAATCGCAGAGACTGTACACTGCTGCTCCATTGAGTATGTGGAAGAGAAAAAGTTACAATGGACCTCTTTTACTAATTGCTGCAGTTCCCAGTTTTAACCAGTAGGGGTAAAGCTAACTTTAATGAAGCTAAATAAGGCAGTGAGTGCGCTGGTCTATTATTTCTTCATTATTTCATCAGATTGTATCACTCGTTAAATGTAGTCGTGTATGATGACCTTACAAAGGCTACAATCTTTTGAATGGCACAACCACCACCACAGATTTCTCAGTCGCACTCACCATGCTGAATGATTCCATGCTCCAGCAGTCTCCGCCCAAGTTGCTCCGCCTCCTCTCTGGTGCCCATTTCCCCCTCCTGCAAGAGCCAGTCAATAAACTCAGACGCCACCAGTGTCCTCTCGTAGGGAACGCTCTCCTCCTCCCGCGTCTTAACCAAGCTGTTCTCTGTGTTCATCAATCTGGAAACGAAAAAAATAAATATGTTGCTAGGTTATAACATAGTAATCAGGTCTGATATTTTAGCAGGTTTTTGTCCTGTGTAATGCAGGGGTGGATATCTCACACTCTTTTACAAACATATGATGCAATACAAATTGCAGTTTATTAAGTAATTGCAGTTATTAAGTGTAATTAACAGGCACATTCCGCACAAAGGCCTATAATTTGTCAGGCTATAGGACACTGGTGATTTGGAGTAGTGTTCAAATAAAGAGCTCCAATTTATACCAGCTTGTGTGTAATCCTGTTTTTATCTACAGTAGAACTAACTGCCTGCCTGCTTCGGGCAGTAGTAACAGTTAAAACTGTGCACTAAATTCAGAGATTAGGTAGTCTCAAAGGGCACAGCTGTAGTCTTCCGTTTGTAATTACATCTAAAAATAAAAAAATAAAAAAAAAGAATCGTTTGTAACTTCTGAAATGAGGAAGTGAAGTAATTTTCTGGGAAATGCTTCTTGGGGAAAACCAAACAGCCTTGATACTTATGCCTGTTAGAAAGTAACTTCCTTCTTAAGCCCATGGTTTATTGTCGTTTATTATATAATAACTATGACAAATTATCCACTACCAATCACAGTTACAGCTATGCACCTATCAAGAGATAATGTACGTCTAAATGACCTTAGACAAAATGATCCAAGACAAAATTCGTGTTCCAGTTAGTGTCAATTTAATTCCCCAAAAAGTTAAATGTACAGTATACACTGTCAGATTTCAAGTCAGCAACCAAAGCAGTGTCTGTACTCTGGAATCAACCACACATCAAACAGGCAGGTGCATGCCCACAAGCTGCAGAGATGTAAATTAAAAGGAGCACGACATATCTTTAATGCACTTGGAACCATTTCAACAGCCTGAACTGCTACAGATCTGTGATTTTGATTTGCTTGTATCTCTTAAAGGGCAAAGTTGTAATAGAGCATGAGGCAGGAGTTTTTGAAATTGAAACGTATGTCATTATTATGCCTCTGCAACTATATGAATAAAATATATTTGCATACAATATGAATATCCATTATCCACACAAAATCCAGCAATTTCTAATTCAGACCACAAAGCGATACTTTATACAGTATGTAAGCAAATATTTAATAAGATATCCTGTATCGTGATTCAATACCAGCTTTATTGATGTCATGATTGACACATTCAACCGCTTAACCTTAACCTGACCTCATTCCCCTAATTATAGTACATAACCTATTAGTTTTATTCAAGATTTAAAAAATGATTAATGGTCAGACTGAAAACTAGAACGATCTGTATAAAGGATCAACCAAAAGCGCAAACAACAAAAAAAGAAACCTATCTCCATATTAGTCACCTCGCAGAGCTATGAATATGAAATCGCTTATCACCTGCTGTGATAGTCAACCAGCTGAGCAATCATGACTTAATGACTGACTCTAAGCAAAGGAGACATGCTACCCTGCCTTACTTTGCATGGAACCAGAAGTGCGGATGATGATAACTTTAAACACATTAAGTACCATGAATGGAAGCTCTGGCACTCTTGTTCTTGTTCTTGTTCTCTGACATAGAGAAAATGATGTACTGCTTTCACAATCATAAAGTCATTTACATGACCAGGCTAGTAATGTTTTAATATATTAATCAGTACTTTTAAAGGTTCATATGCTCAAATGTCGACATACATAGCTGTTCTGTAAGGTGTGTGTATTCATACACCATCGTCCTCGTCCTATTGGTGGCTTTGTGGTGAGCATTCCACATTGAGTGTTCTAAATGAAATGAAATGAATGCCCAAAGACCTTTTTTTGTACCCGCAATAGCATACTAAGGTCACAAAAATGATACAGAATGAACCTGCACATGCTATCCACAAACAACGCTGTCACTAATGAGATTATGCAAAAGAAGTCTGAAACATTTTGAGCAGCAGATTTCTCCTATAGGACTTAATTTGGATCATGTTACACATGAGAGGAGCTGAGCAAAGAAGAACGGCTGGATGTCGGCAGGAGTGTGAGGCAACGTGCTGCTCCTTCTGGCTCCGCCGGTTTTCCTGTACAATCCTGTCTTAGGCAGTCTGTCCAATTCAGCCCATTTAGTGCAATGCTTGGCAAATGCGAAAATATCTCCCAACCAAATTCATAAAGCTGCAAATGTATCATAAGTCATGTTTAAAAGGAACGTGAAAAAGTACTGTGCTTTGTATGTATACAGTATGAGCTGCCCATCCTAAACTCTCCAACTTGATTTCAGTTCTTCATTAAAAATATTGGCATTACCCTCAAAAAAAATATTTCTGGCTTTCTTTTCTACATTCCAGAACAATAGTGGATTTAAAAAAAAATGTAA